>CAUYLG010070478.1:0-14330 GCA_963573385.1 Cacajao melanocephalus
CCCCCACATACAACCACCCCCACCTACCCACCCACAACCACACCCCCACTCCTCTCCCCAGACTTCCACCCACGCCTAGCCATTCATCCCCCCACAGACCCACACCCCCTCCCACCCACACCCATTCCCACCCACCCTGAGGGCGGCTCCACATCTGTGGGACCACCCTCCCCTGCATCCCTGTCTTTTGGTTTAACCCTTCGCTGTGGAGGTTTGCAACACCATGAAGAAGAGAGACCACAGACTAAGTCCCCAACTGTCCCTCACTGTGAGCGATGATCATGACCATCTTCGTTCCACCTAGCCTGTGTCTTCAGCCCCTGCCTTCCACTCCCCTTCCTGCCCTTCTTCCAGAGAATTTTAAAGCAAATACAAACATTGTATCGTTTTACTCATAAAGAACTTCTACAGAAACGGATTTTCCCCTAATCTAATACCATTTATTTCCTAACAAAATCATCAAGACTTCCTTATCATCATCCAACACCTGTGTTCAGTTTTCTGTCTCTAAAATGTTCTCGAACAGTTGGTCTGTTTGAAGGGAGAGTCGCCAGAGGCCTACACAGTGCATTTGGTTGACTATGTCACCTAACCTATTAGCTGCCCCACCCCCCATTTAGTTTTTGAATACACTGCCCAACCCCTCTGAACAAACAGGCTCTGAACCCCTCTGTAAGTTTAGGTGTCTACAGTCAACCACTCCTTCTGGCTCAGTCCAGGCACCCAATTTGGGCAGCCTGGGCCCAGCCCTTGGCCTCTGTGAGGCCACAGCAGCCGTTGGGGCAGAGGGGAGGAAACAGGAGTGGAGCCAGTGTAGTTCACAGAGGCACCATCTCTTTAGATGGCACAGGAGCAGGGCAGCCACGGGCTAGGAGCTGGAGCCCCGCAGCCCAGCCACCCACTTGAGCCTAGCCTGGCTGGCACACCTGGCTTCCTCTGGTGATTCACCCACCAACACCTGCTCAGCACCTCAGCTGGTTATGGGCTGAGACAGCCCACAAGAGCAGCTGGGCTGGGGGCTACGAGTCAGGCCCAGGGCTTCTCAGCCTAGTGTCTGATCCCTTTTGGAGGGGAGAGGAAGGTTCTGGGTGAAGAGAGGCACCATCTGGGGTTTCTCCCAAACCACAGCTGTGCCGCCTTGCTGAGGCTTCACAAGTCAGGATAGTTTCCAAAACAGCCCTGCCCGCTCAGGGCTCACAGCTGTGCAAGCACAGGGCCAGGCTCTGCAGCCCACGCCCCCAGCATGGACCTCGGGCAGGCCTCGCCCGGCCCAGACCCCCCCTGCTATGGAGGCCTGGGTGGGGCTGGGCAGGGGCACACAGGGCAGCACTCTTTCGGCGCTTGCTCTTATGTTTTTCCTCTCACTCTTGAAAACAGCTTGACTGTACTCAGCGCAGCAAGCTGCTACCCCTGCGATCTGCCTGAGCCGTTGTGCCTTCTGATTGTTTATTCCCTTTTGTTTCCATCTCTGGATGCTCCAGCCAGCCTCTCTCCCACATGCAACCCTTCTCCAGGATAAGGGCTTATTTGGGCCTCACGGGAATCAGTGGGGATGGGCCAGGCCAGAACCCTCCCTACCCCCACTCCACTGCTGGCAGCTGGCTCTGCAAACACTCAGCCACTTAGGGCAGACACCTAGGGCGAGAAGCAACGATGCTTCTGGAAGACAGGCCTCCACCAGCCTTCTCAGAGGTGGCAAAGAGGTGGTGAAGGCTGATTTCCAGAGAAGCAACTGGCCTCCCAGTATGTTGCTCCTGGGTGCAACTCCTGGCTTCCTCCTCACCTAGGAGAGGAAGCCAAGATCTTAAGTGTCTGCAAAGACTCAAGTGGTCCCAGTGACCTGCCTGCTGTTCCCTGGAGCTGGTGCCCTGCCCGGGCCTTCTGACCAGACACGACACCTTCCTCTCTCCTTCCAGCTGTTGCTCCAGGCCCACCTTCTCAATGAGGCCCACTTGCCCAAGCTCCCATCTGCCTGCCTCCCCACTACCCTGTCTGTCTCTGTTTATCTATCCAGAGTCTTGCTCTGTCACCCAGGCTGGAGTGCAGTGGCACAATCTTGGATCTCTGCAACCTCCACCTCCCAGGCTCAAGCAATTCTTCTGCCTCAGCCTCCTGAATAGCTGAGATTACAGGTGCCCACCACCACATCCGGCTAATTTTTGTATTTTTAGTAGAGACAGGATTTCACCATGTTGGCCAGGCTGGTCTCGAACTCCTGACTCAAGTGATCCACCCACCCTGGCCTCCCAAAGCGCTGGGATTACAGGAGTGAGCCACAGCGTCTGGCCTCTTTGCAATTTACTTGCTTATTATTTATCACCTATTCCCCCTCCCTTTCTGGAATGTAAGCTCTCTGAGGGCAGTTTTTTTTTCACTGCAAAGTCTCCAGAACCTAGCACCATGCGTGGCACATGGTACGTGTCTAATAAGTATTTGTCAAATGAATGAATGATTGAATGAATAAATGAATAGTCAAGACTGCAGCTAATGTTTTCTGAGTAGATGCAAACCTTTATCCCCCATGACTTCAGTCACTTGAAGCCCGTTTTCCAAACCCCAAACTGGAAGACATAGTTTGACCAGAGGTTTACTGTGTTGCAAGAGATGCCCCAGGATAAGAAACAAATTCCTGATTTCCTCCCCAAACCTGCTCCACCTGCATCTTACCTAGGGTAGGAAAAGGGCGTCTCCATCCTGCCAGCTACACAGACCTGGAGTCCTTGTCTGTGTTCTCTTGCATTGCACATCCCACTATCTGTACTTGGGAAATGCACCTACACTCTGACCACTTCTTACCGCCCACACTGCTATTTCCCCAGGCCAAACCACTGCCATCTTTTGCCAGGATTACTGCAATCACCACCTTCCTCTCCATTCCCAATAGTCTATTCCCAACGCAGGAGCCAGAGTAATATTTAAAAGTTTTATAAACCAGATTTTGTTTCTTCTCCGCCCAAAACCTCCCAGGGGCTCCCCACTTCTGCACAAAAGTCAAAACCCTCAGGCTTGGGCAGTGGCTCACACCTGTCATCTCAGCACTTTGGGAGGCCGGGGTGGGTGGATCACCTGAGGTCAGGAGTTGGAGATCAGCCTGGCCAACATGGTGAAACCCCAACTCTACTAAAAACACAAAAATTAGCCAGATGTGGTGGTACATGCCTGTAATCCCAGCTACTTGGGAGGCTGAGGCAGGAGAATCACTGGAACCTGGGAGGTGGAAGTTGCAGTGAGTTGAGATTGCAACACTGCACTCCAGTCTGGGCGACAGAATGAGACTCTGTCTGGGGTGGTGGGGGGAGTCAAAATGCTTACCATGGCCTTGAGGCTCTGGCTAACTGAGCCTGCACTTGCATGTGTGACCTCAGCACTGTAAGTCCTGTCCTTCAAGTTCAGTTCTCCAGCATCTGCTTCTGCTTCTGCTCCTGCTCCCTGAGCCCTTAGCTACAGCTTGAGGGAGATACAGAGCCCAGACACTTGGGCATGATGGACTCCTGCCCAGCAGTGCCCTGCAAATTGCTATGCCGAGATCCACCCCCAGGTCCTCTGCTCCTACACTAGTCAATTGTCAACCCCTGCACCCCTTTTTACAATGAATTGATTGACAGGCTTTATCCAGCACTTCTGCACTGATGAGGGAAGGGAGGAATGGCTCTTGTCCTGTGTGTGAACTGGGACTAAAGCCCAAAGGCCAAGCAGGGCACTTCACCATGAAGTGGCAGGTATGGTCCAGGATGTCCAGAGCCGAGGAGAGAGCTAGACAGGCTACGGCAGTGCCCTGCAGTGGTCAAGGGCAGGACTTTAATCTTAGCTCTAGGCCAGGTATGGTGGCTCATGCCTATAATCTCAGCACTTTGGGAGGCTGAGGCGGATCACTGGAGCCCAGGAGTTTGTGACCAGCCTGGTCAACATGGCGAAACCCCACTCTACAAAAAACACAAAAATTAGCCGGGTGTGGTGGAACACGCCCATAGTCCCAGCTTACTCAGGAGGCTGAGGTGGGAGGATCACCAGAACCAACGGGGTTGAGGCTGCACCACTGCACTCCAGCCTGAGAAAGTGAGACCCTGCCTCAAAAATAAAATAATCCCAGCGGTATCACTTCCCTGTTGGGTGACCCTGGAAAGTTTCCCTATCTGTAAAATATGAATGACAGTAAGTCTGAGGGCCTAGGGCTGCTAGGAGGGGCGAGCGCTGAGGACAGCAGCTGGGACACAGCTGTGCTGTGCACATGGGAGCTGCCACTATTGTGGGCTGGGGGTGACAGGTGGAAAGGAAGAAGAGGACCGGACACAGCCAGGGCTGTGTACAGAGGGCAGGCGGGGCCTGCGAGGAGGGCCGAGGAGAACACACAGCATGGGCAAACCCCGTGGAGGAAACATTGGGAAAGGGGCATGTGGGCTAAGTGGGCGGCTATGGGGACGATGTGGCCCTTTGAAGGAGTGTTTCAGGAAGGTCTGACAGGCCAGACTGGAAAGGGGAGTGCCTGGCAGCCTGGAGACCTGGGAGGAGGCCGCAGGCAGCCTTGGGCTTGCAGTGGAGACGGGGAAGGAGCTCCAGGAAGGCCATGGGCAGGCCCCTGCAGGTCCTTCCTATCCCTCCAGTCGCCATCAATCTCTCACTCCCTTTCTCTTTTCTGCAGTACAGGCACTGACTCAGCCTCCAAGACCTGGCTCACGGCATCTTCTCTAGCAGCCGCCGCACTGTGCTTGGGCAGAGTTAGTCACTGTGGCCGTGGCTGACTTGCTCACCCCTCTCTTCTGAGGTCATCTGGTGCTGTCTCCCCAGTGCCAGTGCCTGGCACAGAGCCTGGCACTCGGGCTGCTCAGCTAGTGTCTAACAAACACACAGGCACATGGCAGGTGGGCAGGTGGCTGGACCTGGCTTGGCCCTGACAGGCTGCAAGACCCTGGTCCCTGGGGAGCCTGGGAGACCTGCCAGGCCAGGATCTCCCAAGGGGAGGCAGCAGCCACCCCGTGTACTTTTTTTTAAAAAAAAAAAAAAAAAAAAAAACAGGGTCTTGCTCTGTCACCCAGGCTGCAGTGTAGTGGAGCCATGATGGCTCACTGTAGCCTTGACCTCCAGAGCTCAAGCCATCTTCCAACCTCAGCATCCTCACCCCAAGTAGCCGGAACTAGAAGCACATGCCGCCATGTCAAGCTAATTATTTTACTTTTTGTAAAGAACTCCTAGGCTCAAGTGATCTTCCTACCTGAGCCTCTCAAAGTGCTGAAATTATAGGCATGAGCCACTGGCCCCCGTGTCCCCATCCCTCACCTTTTTAAGAGAAGGTGTCTGCTCTGTTGCTCAGGCTGCAGTGCAGTAGTGTGATGATAGCTCACTGTAGCCTCCAACTCTCAGGCCCAACAACCCAGCCCTTCCTCCATGACACTTCCCTTCTGCCACTCTGACCTCCACCAGAAAGGCAGCCCCACCAACCTCTCCTCACTCTCTGCACAGCTGCCGGCCAAGAAAAACAAAATGAAGCAAAACGCCAAGCCTTGAACTAGCCCTGACTCTCTCTCTGGCCACCTGTGTCGCGCCCCCTCTGGCCTCCACTGTGCGCTGGGCCGGTCCGTCAGCCTGCGTCCCAGAGCCCTCCCAAGCGCCCCATCTTGTGCTCCCCCTGCCTGTAACTGCTGGCTGTTCCCAGCAACACCGCTGGGTCCCTCTGTTCTTCCTTCCTTAGAGACCATCTGTGAAGTGACCTTAGTACCGGTCACCTCCTCACTGCTCCTCCCAAGGTCTCAGCCTGTGGCACTTTCTTCTTGTGCAGCCCAATGACCCACCTGGGTGCCTGTCCCTTCCACAAACATGCACTGCCTTCCCAGGGTGTGCCAGGCACCTTGGCCAGGTGCCAAGGGGCAGGGGTGGACAGAAACCATGTGTTCCCTGTTCTTCAGGGGCTTATGTTCTGCTTGGGAGCAGGGGGTGGAAAACACAGATGCTGAGGAAACAAATAGGAAAAGATCAGGGGGTGGCCACCAAGAGTCACTTTAGGACAGGATGACAGCCAGTGCTGGGGCACTCTGGGTTGGGTGGTTAAGAAGGCCCCCTTGCAGAGTTGACATTTCTGCTGGAGTGGAAATGACAAGAAGTTCCGGCCCTACTAAGGCCTGGGGGAAGCATTCAAGGCAAAGTGGGCATCCAGGGCAAAAGCCAGGATGAAGCTGCTCAAGCCCACCTCTCTGAGCTCCTCCTTGAAGTCACAGCATCTGGGATTCAGCCATATGGTCCACCTCAAACAGGGATATGCCAGAACATTCTCTCAGCCCTCTGGGCAAAGGGTTATGCTGCCTCAGTGGATAGAGATCCACAGCCTCTAGCCAGAGCGCCCCTAGCGTTGCTGAGCCAGAAGGGTCAGTTGTACCCAGCAGCTCTTCTCTCAGGATTCCAGGAAGATTCCTGGGGAGGTGAGGGTACATTCAACCTCTCTGCCATCCATCCTTGGGCTGCCAGTGACCCCTTCATCACCCCCTGAAGTGATATCCTCTGAGCCGCCAAGAGGCTACAGTCAGAGCTTTTTGGAGAGAAGAGGAACGGGACAGGAAGGCAGAACTCTTAATGCCCTTGCTGCCCCAACAATACCTAACCCTGGGGACTGAAGGGACACCAGAGGGAGTAGTTTTAATTTAATAGTATTTGTTTTCATCTTTACAAATAGTATTTGTTTTTATGTTTTACTATAAAAAACAAAACAACAACAACAACAAAAAAACAGAGGCTAGGGGCATGGTGGGGGCGGGGGGTTGTGTTTAACAAGTATGAAGTTTCAATTTGGAAAGATGAAAGAGTTCTGGAGATAGATGGTGGTTTTGGCAGCACAACAGTGTGAATACATTTAAGGCCCCTGAATTGCACACTTAGAAATGGCTGAAACACTATGCTTAAGATTACGAAAAAACTTAAATCATGAATTTTATGTTAGGAAAATTTTACAGTTTTTTTTTTTTTGAGACAGAGTTTTGCTCTTGTCACTCAGGCTGGAGTGCAAGGCTTGATCTCGGCTCACTGCAACCTCTGCCTCCCAGGTTCAAGTGATTCTCCTGCGTTAGCCTCCCAAGTAGTTAGGATTGTAGGCATGCGCCACCATGTCTAATTTTTTTTTGTATTTTTAGTAGAGACAGGGTTTCACCATGTTGGCCAGGCTGGTCTCGCACTTCTGACCTCAGGTGATCCACCTGCCTTGGCCTCCCAAAGTGCTGGGATTATAAGCATGAGCCACCATGCCCTGCCTCTTTTTTTTTTTTTTTTTTTTTTGTGATGGTGTCTCGCTCTGTCGCCAAGGCTGGAGTGCAGGGGTGCAATCACCGCTCACTGCCACCTCTGTCTCATCAGTTCAAGTGATTCTCTTGCCCTAGCCTGCTGAGTAGCTGGGATTACAGGCATGTGCCACCATACCCAGCTAATTTTTATATTATTTTACTACAATTTATTATTTTCAGAGAGTTTTGTTCTTGTCGCCCAGGCTAGAGTGCAATGGCATGATCTTGGCTCACTGCAACCCTGCGCCTCCCGAGTTCAAGCAATTCTCCTGCCTCAGCCTCCTGAGTAGCTCAGATTACAGGCACCCGCCACCACGCTCAGCTAATTTTTGTATTTTTAGTTGGCCAGGTTGGTCTCGAACTCCTGACCTCAGGTAATCCCACCTGCCTCAGCCTCCCAAAGTGCTGGGATTACAGGCATGAACCAACGTGCCCGGCCTTTACTACGATTTTTGAACCAGAGAGGTTCTCAGCTTACTGCTCTATCCTCAGTGTCTAGCACATGGTTGGCATGAAAGTGGTAATTCTTGATGAAAGAACATGAGTAGAGAGTTCAGAGCCACCTTAGCTCTGGGGCCTGAGGTTCCTGGCCTTTGGGGAAAGCCTCCAGAGCCCACAGGCCAAGGCCTGAAGCACTCACTCACCTGGGTCTTCTCTTGCCAGAGAGGGAATGTCTCCTGCTGGCCCAGCATTCGAGCAACGACCACAAGGCTGAGCTGGCTTCGAAGCTGCCTGGAGGAAAAGGAGTGACAGCCTTTGAGGAGGAGTGCTGGAAGTCCGGGAGCCAGAGGGGGTAGAACACCCCTGAAGAGGGAATTTGGGGAAGCCACCCTCCATTTGGGGTACCTCAGCAAAGGGCTTTCTCCATTGGTTTATAGCATTAATATGTATTCTAAGAGGAATGAAACATGATCAGAAAATTAAAAAATAAGTCCACACAAAAACTAAAATCCCTGGTAATTTCAAAGGCCCACAGAGCAGGGCTTTTCTTAGTTTTTTGTCCCCTCTGCTAATACATATCCATGGATCCACAGAGGCAGGAGTGCTGAACTGCTTTTCTTTCTTTTTTTTTGTGACGGAGTTTCGCTCTTGTTGCCCAGGCTGAAGTGTAGTGGTGCGACCTCGACTCACTGCAACCTCTGTCTCCCAAGTACAGGCGATTCTCTCGTCAGCCTCCCAAGTAGCTCAGATCACAGGCATGCGCCAAAAACCCGGCTAATTTTTTTTTAATTTAGTAGAGACGGGGTTTCACCATGTTAGTCAGGTTGGTCACAAACTCCTGACCTCAGGTGATCCAGCCGCCTTGGCCTCCCAAAGTGCTGGGATTACAGGCATGCGCCACCGCGCCCAGCCTGAACCGCTTTTCAACACACCTCTGCCTCTTCTTTCCTTTGCGGCTCCACCCCTGCAAGGTGGGGGAGGCTGAGTGACTGACTTGGTTCGGAAGCCAAACTTTGTGGTTTTCTTTTCACCCAGTATCCAGTAAGCTTTCCTTTGGGAAACCCCTCTCCTGCCAGGCTCCCAGGACAGGCACCTGACCCAGTCACTGAGAGGTGGTCTCGGGCCGTGGCTGAACTATCGGCAAAGTGTGACTGGCCAACATGGTCTTATTTATATAAGGTAGAAACATGGGCATGCAAGCTATAGTGTTCCACGTCTGCAGTCCCTGCTACTCAGGATGCTGAGGTGGGAGGATTGCTTGAGCCTAGAAGTTAGTGGCCACCCTGGGCAAGATAGTGAGACCCCCAACTCGTTTTTTTTGACAGGGTCTCACTCTGTTGCCCAGGCTAGAGTGTAGTAGTACGATCTCGGCTCACTGCAATCTCTGCTGCCCCGGTTCAAGTGATTCTCCTGCCTCAGTCTCCCAAGTAGCTGGATTACAGGCACCTGACACCACACCTGGCTAATTTTTGAATTCTTTTTTCTTTTTTTTTTTTTGAGACGGAGTTGCACTCTTGTTGCCCAGGCTGGAGTGCAATGATGCTATCTTGGCTCACTGCAACCTCTGCCTCTCGGGTTCAAGCAATTCTCATGCCCCAGCCTCCCGAGTAGCTGAGATTATAGGCATGTGCCACCACGCCTGGCTAACTTTGTATTTTTAGTGGAGATAGGGTTTCTCCATGTTGGTCAGGCTGGTCTCGAACTCCTGACCTCATAATCCATCCACCTCGACCTCCCAAAGTGCTAGGATTATGGCAACCCCAACTTTTAAAAAAAATACAAATGGCAAACTTCAGCTGCTAGAAGTCGGGATACTGGTGACCCTGGGTTAGGGGTGGAGGGCAGATTCTGATCATGTTTCATTTCTTGACCTGGATGCTGGCTTCATGTGCACTGGACTTGTGAAAATGCACTAGCCATACACCTAACTTTGGTCTATTCTGTTTGTATACTGTAGTTCAATAAAATAATTACGAAAAAAATTCAGGCCAGGCGCGATGGGTCACATCTGTAATACCAGCACTTTGGGAGGCTGAGGCAGGTAGATCATTTGAGGTCAGGAGTTCGAGACCAGCTTGACCAACATGGTGAAACCTTGTCTCTACTAAAATTACAAAAATAAGCTGGGTGTGGTGGCATGCACCTGTAGTCCCAGCTACTTGGGAAGCGGAGGCAGGAGAATCACTTGAACCCGGGAGGCAGAGGTTGCAGTGAGCCCAGATGGAGCCACTGCACTTCAGCCTGGATGACAGAGTGAGACTCTCTCAAAAAAATAAAATAAATAAAATAAAATAAATCAGCTGGGAGATAGAATTGTTAGATACAGCAAATTAAAATATAAAATGCCCAGTTAAATGTGAATTTCAGATAAGTGAAAATAATTTTTTTTTTTTTTTTGAGAAGGAGTCTCACTCTGTCACCCACGCTAAATTACAGTGGCGCGATCTTGGCTCACTGCAACCTCTGCCTCCTGGGTTCAAGCGATTCTCCTGCCTCAGCCTCCCAAGTAGCTGGGATCACAGGCATGTACCACCCTGCCTGGCTGAAAATTTTTCTAGCATACGTTTGTACCATGTAATATGTGTATTATATCTGGCAACCCTAGGAGGGATCAACCATTTTCCTCCATACCTGGCTGGGGAGACCTGATGTGAACCATCGTGGGCTACCCTGACCCTGGCTCCCTTTAGTCTCAACCCCTTTCTGCACAGTGCCACCGAGGACTCACTCAGCCCTTCCCACTGGCCCACCCCACCCCAGCCAGAGCACTGAGAAAGGGCAGCCCCCACCCAGACTGAGCTATAGGATGGCAAACAGAAGCCCTTGATCTACGCTCTACTGCCCCTGCAACAGACCCCCGTGGGTGCAGGCTACCCCCTGGCCCCACACCCAGAGCCCCAAGCTTCATTTTCTCCCTCCACCCCAACAGGCCTTCGTCTGTCAGACAGGGCCAACTTTCCAGCTGTTCCAGGAGCCCCAGCAGCAGCTGGGCCGGGAACACAGTGGGAGGTCAATGGCCCCTCTGAGCTGCTCCACAGTGAACTTGCAGGAGTCAGAAGTCCTGCATCTGGGCTTCATTAATCCAAACCAGAGGCCTGCGAGGGAGCTCGTTTACTTGCAGAGGGCGGGGAAGACCGGCCTGGGGGTGAGGGGAGCAGGCAGGCTGGCAAAGCAGTGCTAGGGGTGGTTCCAGAAGGGAAGAGGCGGGCCTGGGTGGGTCAGGATGAGGCTGTCATCCAGAAAGGAAAAAAAGCACCAAAAAAGCACCGAGAGGGTGAATGGATGAAAAGAAACCCACATCTGAGTGGTGAGCCCCCCTTGCTGTCCCCACCTGCCCACTGCCTTTCATCCCAACGGCCCTCCCCGCCTTTTAAACGCAGTCCGGCATTCTCAGTTCCCACTGGGACACAGCAAGGGGGGATGAGACTACTTTTTTATTTCACAGACTGAGAACTTATTCCATGAAGGACAAAAAGAAAAACCTCACCCAACACCACCCAAACTGTGCAGCGGGCAAGCAGAGGGGCTGGCCGAGGCTGGCTGTGGGCTCTCCCTAACACAGAAGGGGCCTGACCCCACCTGACAAGCCCTCCCAGGAACTACAACCAGGTGCAGAGAAGGCTGCAGAAGCCATGGGAACCATCCCAGCCACTGTCATATTAGGCAACAGGCTCCAGCCCCAGCGTGCACCAGCCAGGCCAGGCCAGCCTGTGCCTCCGCCCTGTCCCCTTCCACCCACCACGGGCCTCCACAAGACCAGGACACTGGATTAGCACTCAGAGGAGCCGAAGGCACTGAGACATTCAGAAATGACTTTTCCAAATCCACAGCAGAGTCGGAAGTGGAATGCCAGCGCTCTGCTTCCCAGCTTCCAGAAGGGGCACCCAGGAAGGCAAAGGCACTGACCACATGGGCCTGCTGGGATGTCGGGAGGTGACAGAGGCCAGCACAGCCCCTCTGGAGCCCCTTGTCTTCACTCCCTGGGAGGGGAACTGGGCCCTGCCAAGACTGAACTGCCCTAAAAAGGCTGTCAGGCACCTGGCCAAAGGCATGAATTGCCTTTTCCAGTCTCCAGGGCAGCTCAGGAAGCAACGGCAGTGGCCTGTTCCACCATGGCAATGCTGCCTGACACACTGCCTCAGGGTGTCTGCCTGGCTTGCACCCCAGGCCTCTTGTCCATCAGGCCACCTGTCAGCCACCTGCTTGGCACTCCTTCCCCGGACTCTTCCATTGCACACTCGCCTGTCTAATGCCCCAGTGCGAAGAACCAGGCGCTGGGCTTAGAGGCTGGAGTGCCCCTCCTGGGGGTCTGTAAGCCCATGGCCAGCAGACTGCCTGGGCATCCACAGACCCGTCTGAGCACACAGCGTGGACAGGAGGAGACGGCAGCACATAGCCAGCCACAGACCCAGATGAGTGGACCACCACAGGGCAACATGAAGGTCCTGTCTATAACCATGCACATTGATGTGGAAGAGTCCCACAAACCAAGTATTGAGCCAAGGAAGCCAGACCCAAGGGAGAATGCTCTGCATGGTTCCATTTAGATACTTGTTTAAAAAAAGGCAAAATTGGGCTAGGCATGGCGGCTCACACCTATAATCCCAGCACTTTGGGAAGCTGAGGCAGAAGGATCATTTAAGGCCAGGAATTCGAGGCCATCCTGGGCAACACAGGGAGACCCTGTCTCTCAAAAACCAACCAACCAAACAAAACAGGTAAAATGAACCCATGTGATGGAAGCCGTGAAAGCGACTACCTCTGCCGGAGAGAATGCCTGGAAGGGGCCCGAGGGAGCTTCTGGGGAGCAGTGGAGTGGACGTTCTGTCCTGTGGTCGAGTGGTATACGGATCTCTTTTGCAAAGGGCACGAAGTGTCCACCTATGATATGTGTCCTTCCCTTCGTGTGTATAAGTAAATTAAAAGGTACACATGGACAATCACACCAACTTCCATTCTCCTTATCTCCCTTTTTGTATGATGATAAAAATCACAGAACCCGAGGCTTAGAAAACAAGTTGAAGTCACCTAATCTAACTTCTGCATAGTTACCCATTTTAATTCCCTTTGCCACACCCCCAACAAGCGTTCGCTTCAGCAAAGGAACTGCAGTATCTGCCAAGACAGCCCCAATTCATTTACTGGCCTAACCAAAGGAAATCGTTCCCACATTTTGCCAAAACCTGCCCTTCTGGGACTTCCACTCAGCTTCTGGATCCCGTCCTCTGGGGCCTCCGGGAGGGAGCTCCCCACCAGGACAGGTACTCTGAGCACTTGGAAGAAGTTGCCGCATTCCCGTGGCTACCCCTTCCTGCAGGCGCCACAGCCCCCTCTTCCCATCTTTTGGCATCTTTTTTTGCATTTTCATTTGGGTCTTCTGAGGGCCCCCCGGGGGTTTGTCAATGTTCCCTTTCAAGTGAGACACTTGGAGTTGAAGCTGATGTTCATTTTCTTGGCAGCCCCACAGCACAACGCAGTTAACAGATTGAGCCCAAAGTCTTTTTTTCACACTTCTTGCTGTCAAATCCCATTTCCCAGATCCTGTTCTTAATTGTGCAGCTGGGCCTCTCTTTTCAACTCAGTCCATCATTACAGTCTGTTGAGATCTTCTGGGATCTTCAGTCTGCTGTCAGTTGTATTTATGTCATCTGTGAATCTGACCATTGTTCCATTAATACCCTCATCTAAAACACTGGGCCTGCCCTGGCCAACCTGTGAGTGGAGACAGAACTCCGGGTGGCCGCAGGCCCTGCCTTCTGCGCACGCTCTGACGGCCAGCAGCACCTTTTGATAATGAGCCCGCTTCATTCTATCCTCGTTCAGCTGCATTCCTTCATGCTGAACCCAGGCTATGATGACAGCTCTGCCAAATGCCCAGGAAACCTACATACAGGCACTGCACAGTCCTCTCTGTAGTATGATTCTGGTTGACCTGTGGAAAAGTAAGTGAGGCTTGCCTGGTATGATTTCTTCTTAGGACTCCTGGAAACCAGTGCTTCCTTTTCCATATATGTGCTCCCAAGCCATCCCCTGGAGAATGACGTTGACGAGCACACCAAGCCCGCACGCACATCAAGCACCGTCGCCCCCATCTCCTGCAAGCCCTCTGCCTCCAAAAGTCCCCGTGGAGCCATGGCCCCATCTGTACGTCTCCCAGCAGCAGTGCAACAGCCTCGGCTGCAGTGAGGTCAGTCATGCAGCCTCCCACACTTAGGCTTTAAGCCCCTTCAACGACCAATATTTGATTCCAGATAAAAAAAATTTTTCTCCTTGACAAAGACGACAGAAGCAAAACAGGAGTTATATAGTATCTCTCTCTGCATCAGGGCTAACATTTTACTGTCAGCCCCAAACCACACTCCCTGGTTCAAAAATAACTACATGGAAACTCCTTGTATGGCCTTTGGCATTTCTCAACAATACTCCCACTGGTCCATGCCATTTGTCCGGTTGCCTTACTTTGTACCCTTCTTTCCAAATCTGAGACCACGCACAAGCTCTAAGGGGAGCCCCTGCAACCTTTAATGCTTCCCTCCTTTTCCTCACTGGATTCCTTTGTAATCCACATTTAAAGTTTTAGTGCAAGATCTTCCAGCCCACCTGAGGCATCTCTCTTTGTAGAATCTG
>CAUYLG010070480.1:0-14523 GCA_963573385.1 Cacajao melanocephalus
GGTGATGAAGTTTTTTCTGTTTCTTAGTTTTCCTTTGGCGGACGCCCCTTCCCCGCAGAGCTGGACCTTCCCAGTTCAGCTGTGCTTACTGTGAAACTCTCAGTCCTCAGCGCTTCCAATTGCTGTTCTCCTTGTGGGGATGAGACCAGCCGAGCCGGACTCCAAGGGCACTCCATCCCGTATACTCCGCGCCGAGAAGCGCCGTGCCAGGGTGCCGGCAAAACAGCCGTGCCAGCCAAAAAAGTTGCGCTGGCGACTCGTGTGGCTCCTCCACCGGGAATCTCCCAGTCTGTGGGCAACAAAAATTCGTCTCAAAGTGCGGCGTCCACTTGCTCTCTGCGCTTTCACTGGGACCTACAATCCTGAGCTGTTGTTAATCGGCCATCTTGGATCATAAACTTTAATGCATGTATCTATAAATATTTTTATATTTATCTATAAATATTTTATATTTATATTTATCTATAAATGTTTTTATATTTTATATTTTATATATTTTATATATATTATATATTTTATATATTTTTATATTTTATATTTAGTAATTTTTGTGTGTTTTTTAGCAAATTTTATTATTGTTTTTGTGGTTGCCAGAAAAAATATCTGAACATAAACTCCTCCAATTAGCAAGGCTTCACTGAACTGTAATGAAAATTGGGTTATAGTTTCTTATATTATTTTTAGAACAAAGGGAAATAGTGGATACCTATGAAGTATGTGTACCTTTTTTTTTTTTTTTTTTTTGATACAGTGTCTCGCTTTGTTGTCCATGCTGGAATGCAGCGATGCAATCTCTGCTCACTGCAACATCTGCCTCCTGGGTTCAAGCGATTCTCCTGCCTCAGCCTCCAGAGCAGCTGGGACCACAGGTGTGTGCCACTTTGCCCAGCTAATTTTTGTATTTTTAGTAGAGATGGGGTTTCACCATATAGGCCAGGCTGGTCTCAAACTCCTGACCTCGTAATCCATCCACCTCAGCCTCCCAAAGTGCCAGGATTACAGGCGTGAGCCACTGCGCCCAACCATGTATACCCTTCAAGAGATATGTACCTACACACGATGTAGTTCTAGTTCCACCAAAATTCATGGTATAATAGGGAATCAAAACCATAAGAAAATATCTGCAACTGGCTGGGCGCGGTGGCTCACACCTGTAATACCAGCAATTTGGGAGGTCGAGATGGGGAGATCACGAGGTCGGGAGATCGGGACCATCATGGCCAACATGGTAAAACCCAGTCTCTACTAACAATACAAAAATTAACTGGGCATGGTGGTGCATGCCTATAATCCCAGCTACTCGGGAGGCTGAGGCAGGAGAATCGCTTGAACCAGGGAGTCGGAGGTTGCAGTGAGGCAAGATTGCACCACTACTCTCCAGGCTGGTGACAGAGCAACCCAAATGTGACAATTGAAGCCAAAATTTAAAATATAATATTAGTAAAATAAATCTACACAGAATTTAAAGAGAGAAATGTAACATGAGTAAATTAGATTCAGTCTAGAGGTGGTGTATTTAGTCTGTTCTCACACTGCTATAAAGATAGTACCTGATACTAATTTATTTAAAAAGGAGGTTTAATTGATTCAGTTTTGCAAGTCTGTGGAGGCCTCAGGGAACTTGCAATCATGGTGGAAGGCAAAGGGGAAGTGTCACACATGAAACCCTCCGCTCTTCTGAGAACTTCCTCAATATCAGGAGAACAGCTTGGGAGAAACCACCGCTGTGATCCAATCATCTCCCACCGGGGTTGCTCCCTCAGTATGTGGGGATTCCAATTTGAGATGAGATTTGGCTGGGGACAGAGAGCCAAACAATATCAGGTGGTCTAGTTGAGGTTGAACAGAGGCTGGGACCATCAGTTCAATGCCCAGCTCCTCTGCCTTATACTTTGACCTCCAGAGGAGCTCTCAGTTCTGATTAGCACATTTGTATATTGTGCTGTTGGCAAAGACAGTAGTGGCAATCATGAAATATTCCATTCATAGAAGTGACACAATGGAATGTGTGTATTAGGCATGTGGTTATAAGTTAAAGTAAAGATGAGATTGAGGACGGGAGAGATTGGAGATAAGTGGGGGTAGTTTTAGGCATGTGATATCTTCTTTGCCAAAAAAAAAGTAAGGCAAGAAAATGTAGAGTAAAAGAGAAAGAGCACAAAGTATTAGTTTTATCATGATAACTAAAATTTGAGTATTAAGTATTGGGAAATTTGGAACTATAATTTCATATGTATTATAGTTTCACACTGTTTAAGGTAGTTCCATTTTATTACCATATGTTTTTGGAAGATTCATCTATATTAATTCTATATCAATTGGACTAATAACTGTATACTTTAACTTAAATTCTCTATTTTTGGTATTTTGTGTGTATTGGCAATTTATAGCATATAGTTGATATTTACAGTCACCTACTAAGTAAATATACAGTAGAATGTTAATGTGTTTTCAGTATAGAGAGAACTTATTTAAATATACTAGTTACTTTTATAAATATCAACAATATCACTCTAGGTTTTTCTTTAAGCTGAAAATGAAAAATTCACATTTATGAAGCCATCTAGTCTAACTACATTTTTATCATTAAAATACAATTATTAATTAAGTTTCAGGTATATTAAAAAACAACACTAACAAACAAAAATCATTTACAGTAAACACTTTTTGGGTCATATGTTAGTTTCTGTTTGGATAATGAGATCTGGGTTTATATAACGAAACATTAAATAAAAGTGGTTTGTGATTATGACTTTGTAATAATAAGTGAGCACTTACATCATTTTTTTATTAGGCCTTTACTGGTGTTAGTTTCAATGTGTGCGAAGACTTGTAGGAACAGCTCTCCATCTGAGACTCCTTGTCACACATACCAATTATAAATTCTTACACTAACTCAAAATTTACCTCCTCTACATTCATGTAACACCATAAGGACTCAGCATTTACAGTTTGTATGGTTATTTATTTATTTATTCATTAATTGTTTCCTAACCCTGTCTTATCTACTCACCTAGATTATAAAATATTTAAGGAACGGTGTTTCATTTATTTCTTTGTGTCAACTATAGAGTCTAGCTAAGTCCTTTGTAACAATATTGATAATTATAATTATAGCAGCTAATATTTGATAATCCTTATTGCATTTCCATGAAAAAAATTGTTAGCAACCCAATTTTACAGATGAGGAACTTAAGACAGAGAAATATTAAGTAAATTGATCAAGGTCTAATAGCCAAGGGATAATCATTCTGTTTTCTGAACCCAGGGAGCCAAAGCTTTTGTCTTACTCATTGCACTCTATAGGCAGAAGACATTGAATGCATGTATATTCTTCTTGGAATTGTTGCATCTTATCACTAGATGGCAGTAGAGAGTCATGTTTTATTGACATTCTTGAACAACTTCCTTACCTTCCTGGAGTTTATAGTCTAAAAAGAGGAACAGACTAAATTAACAATTAGAATAAATAAAATCATTGTTACAATGGATGGATTTCCAATGTAAGAGTATAGTACACGTATTTTAAAAGGTAGCAGGGTGTGGTCCTAAAAACAAAACAAACTTTGGGATTAGCTTAGTTTAATTCTTCTGTCTGTCACTCACTAGTCATGCTACCTGAGGCAAATTACTTAACTTGCAGGTGTTTCATTTCCTCACTTGCAGATTGAAGCAGCTACAAATAAGGAAAGAATAAATCAAGGACAAGATTGGGCAGGGGTCAAATCATGCTCACACTTAATCTCCACACAAAGAAATACAGAGTTTTATCCTCTGGAATAAATGATTCCAATGATGTTAAACTTGAGTGTGCATTAAAATTAACAGAGGATTTATTAATACACATATTGGTAGGTGTTACCCAGAGACTCTGATTCGCAGATCTTAGGTGGGGTTTGAGATTTTACGTCTTTAAACAAATTCCCAGGAGATACGATGCTGCCTTCAGATCTATTGCTCTAAGAAAAGGAGAAAAACATAGAAAATACTTGGTCAAAAGAGTGAAAAAAAGATATTTGCGTGATAGAAATTTGTAAAAGATTGATTAGAGAGACAGGATTGAAGTGTGTATGTGTGTGTGTATATGTATGTATAGAATATAAGTCTGTGTATCCATAATATGTTACACACACACCCACAGAGAGAGAAAGAGAAAGAGAGAGAGAGAGAGAGATTATAGAAATTGACTCGTGTGCTAATGGAGGCCAAGAAGTCCCACAATCTACTATAGTCAAACAGGAGAACCAGGGAAACCAGTGGTGTAACTCAGTCCAAATCTGAAAGCCTAAAAACCAAGAGGGGTAGGTGGGTAATGGTATAAGTCCAGGTCCGGGAGTTCACAGGCCCAGGACCAGAGGTGCCAATGATGGAGTGTAGGATAAGATATATGTCCCAGCTCAAACAGAAAACAAATTTGCCTTTCCTCTACCTTTTTATTCTATTTAGGCCTTCAACAGATTGGATGATGCTTCCCTGTATTGGCAAGGGCAGGAACTTTTTAACCCGGTATACTAATTCAAATACTCATCTCTTCCAGAAACACACCCAGAAATAATGTGTTGCCAGCGATCTAGGCATTCTCTACACTAGTCAAGTTTACATAGTAAGTTAACCATCACAGGAAGCTACTTCAGTAGATCAGGAGGTGGCTGATACCAAAATCTGGGAGATAGTTTTAGGTGAAATGGTTTCTGATGAGACATATTTAGAGGTAAAGTCAATAAAAAGTAGTAACAGAGATTTCAGTGGGAAATCTGGGGAAAGGAGAAAGAATATGGGATGGCTTTAAGGGAGGAGGTCAGCAAATGTATTCTGTGAAAGGCCAAATAATATTAATGAATATTCGAGGACTTGCCAGCCATGTGTTCTCCACAGCAGTTACTCTGCTGCAGTTGTAATGTGGAAGCAGTCATATGGGAAATGAATAAGTGTGGCTGTATGCCAATAAAACTTAATTTCTGGACATTGAACTTTGAATTTCATACAAGTTTTATGTGCCATGAAATAGTATTCTTCATTTAGGTTTTTTTTTTCCCAGCTGTATAAACAAGTTGCTCACAAGCCAGTATTAGCCTTTAGGCCATCGTTTGCAGACACTTAATTTAAAGGATTAGCTGAAAAATTAAACTTTGGAATGTTCTGAATTTGAGGTTCTTATAGGATTCAGTTGAATATTTAGGGCTAAAAAGGAAGGAAGGCTTGGTCTAAAGATAGAGCTTTCATAGTTACTCAATTGTAGGTTGAAGGCAAAAGGTAGATAAGACTTCTTATGACTATTACAGAAAATGAAAAAGGGCAAGGATAGAGCCTTAGAAAACTCCAACACTAAAAAGAAAGGCAAAGAAGGATGCTCAGAAAGAGGAGACCAAGAGATTTTAGGACCAAAAGAGAGAGTGTGTGAGGGTGTGTGTGTGTGTGTGCGTGTGCGTGTGCGCGTGCACGTGAACACACACACACACACACACAGAAAAGTTTCAAGCTAACAGTAGCCAACAGTATTTACTTTTGTAGAAAACCCAATAAAAATAAAGACATAAATGTATTTGTTGGATTTGGCAACCTGGAAGAAGGTCAGTGGTAAATTTAGTGAGAAAAATTTCAGTGAGTTTGTTTGTATATGTCCTCATGATCCTAAATGTGTCTAACATTAGATATTAGTATGACTTTCGACTCCATTTACTACAAAATATAATTTACTAAATAAGTCTATAGTGTTCAAACAGTAAATTCCAAAAAATAGCTTTATAGCAATCAGCTTAGTCTAGAGACAGATTACTTGGGTTCAAATTCCAAATTTGTCATATCCTGACTTCTAGTGCATGGGTATTAGTTTGTTTCTCTACATTAGTTTACATTTGCTTGCTTGTTTGTAGATCTATAAAATGGAATTGTTGTGAAGATTATATACATTAGTTTCTCTTTTTTGTTTTGTGTTTGAGATGGAGTCTCACTCTGTCGCCTGGACTGGAATGCAGTGGTACGATCTTGACTCACTGTAACTTCCATCTTCCAGGTTCAAGCAATTCTCCAGCCTCAGCATCCCAAAAAGCTGGGATTATATGTGTATGCCACCATGTCTGGCTAAATTTTGTATTTTTAGTAGAGATGAGGTGTCACCATGTTGGCCAGGCTGATCTCAAACTCCTGACCTCAGGTGATCCACCTGCCTCGGCCTCCCAAAATGCTGGGATTACAGGCGTGAGCCACTGCACCTAACCACATTAGTCTCTTTTAAGCACTTAGAAGATATCTGGCAAGTGCTAAGAACTTCATAAGTGTTTGTTAAGTAAATTAAATAGATTAGATAGATAGATAGATAGATACATAGATACATAGATAGATACATAGACAGACACACAGATACACAATTCTCTTACTTTGTTTTGCACATTGCCATCAAACTCTCCTCCCCCACCCTGGAAGGGAGTTATGTGAAAGCATGAAGGAAGTGAAATGTAACTCTTCTTTTGTATGCTGCTTTTCTACCACCCATCTGCCATGTCCTTCTTCTCTGTGTCCTCTCCTAGCCCAAAGGTGTTTTCTTCATCCACTCCAGGTGCAGAGTTAAGTTTTCTCATAAACCCAGCAAGAATCTACCACCCTGGGTTTTTCCCTTTTCTTTTATATTTCTTTTCTTAGCTGCTCTAATTGGATTAAAAAAAATATATTTCCAGAATGTGATTATTTTAAATATAGAGTGCCGTGCTGCAAACTCTTTATCTGTTAGATTTTCACCAATTATAAGATGTTTTTCTCTTTTGGTAGAAACTTATTTTTCATCTAAACAGAACTTGGTTTAAAGGGGTCTTAAATATTTGTTGATAAAAATAGTACTATTTTGGCAGGAACATTTTAGTTTACTTTCAAAGTCAGGCTACTGACTCAACTGCTCCTTTTAAATTTGATTTTGAAAAACCATAGCAACTGGTAAATATACAAAGTGTTTTAGATAATAATATAACATCCTTAAAAAAAAAAAAAAGAAAACTCAGAAAAAGAGAAAATGAATAAGACATTGAGAGGTTTTCCCACAGTTACAACAATAATTAGGTTAAATATAGAAACTATACTCAGTCTCCATTTCCCATCCTTTTAGAAGACATCAATGAATTGCTCCATGAATGAATGAGTGAATAAATCTAAATGAATTGCTTCATCTACAGACGTTTTGTATTGCAGTGGTTAAAGCCTGGACTCTGGAACCTGAATCTTTGTGTTCTCCTCTTAATACTGTTGTGATCTTGACTGAATCTTTTTTACCTTCTCAAAGTTAAGTTTAGTCTTTGCAAAATGAAGGCAATTTATTTTTATAAACAAGGGCGACCACTAAGAAGAATAAATAAAATAATGCTTATAAAACACTGGCACATTTTCTAGCATATTATCACAAAATACATTATTGTTTCTTTAACTTTTAAAATCATTTTTTAAAATCCCACTTGTCCATTATGAGAAAATTGCAAGCTGTTTCTCAAACAGTAACTTTAATATAGAAATGATTTAAGTGCCTCCAATTGCATCAGAAAAATATTTCTATAGAAAATTAAACCTTTCTTGACAACATCTGTAGGGAAACAGGATAATCTTCTTTCACAAAAAAAAAAAACAAAAAAAAATTTATATTCTAACAATGTTAGTGATACCATTGCTCCATAGAAGACAAAGTATCACTTACAAAACCTGAAGGATGAGGGATTTCATATAGGACTATTGATATTTTCAATTAGAAATTATGAGAAATACTTTTCATATGATTAATAAAAGGTTTTTTATTCTTTTCTTTTTAGTCAAAAAGAAATATCCTCAAAAACATGTTTCAGTATGGTGGAGGTGAATCCCAAATATTTGCAGGTTGTTCGAATTGTTTGCTTCCACAATTTACTATATTAGGATCTAGTCTAGGCCCAATGGCTGATGCTGGTAATCACAGCACTTTGGGAGGCTGAAGCAGGCAAATCGCTGGGGCTCACAGTTCAAGACCAGTCTGGGCAACATGGCGAAACCCTGTCTCTACAGAAAACAAACAAACAAACAAAACTAACTAGACTGGATAAAGATAATGCAGTACGTATATCCCATGGAATACTATGCGGCCATAAAAAGGAATGAGATCATGTTCTCTGCAGGGACATGGATGGAGCTGGAAGCCGTTATTCTCAGCAAACTAAAGCAGGAACAGAACACTAAACACCACATGTTCTCACTTAAAAGTGGGAGCTGAGCAATGAGAACACATGGACACATGGTGGGGAACAACACACACTGGGGCCTGTTAGGGGTGGGGGTAGGGGAGAGAGCATCAAGAAGAATAGCTAATGGATACCGATGGATACCGGCATTAATTCCTAGATGATTGGTTTATCTGTGCAGCAAACCATATGTTTACCTGTGTAACAAACCTGCACATCCTGCACATGTACCCCAGAACTTAACATAAAAGTTAAAGAAAAAAAGAAAGATCTAATTACTTGCCATATAAATTAAATTGTTCTCCTTCCCTCTCTTTCATTTTTCTCTCTCTATATGTAACATATTAAATATATATGATATAATATATATTTTTGGCAGAGTTGATAACATATAGAATAGAGGTTACATGCATACATAATACGTTGTATTGTTCTTCCCACTGATTACTAGTTTCTAGTATCTCTTTATTTCATGTATTCATATACTGTAAGTATGAGATTTATTTGATCTAACATGTACCCTATTTTAAAAGGCAGAATCCCTAGTTCTATTCCAAAATCAGGGTTTCTCAATTTTTGCACTTTACACATTTTGGGCCAGATAATTCTTAGTTAGTTATGGGCTAGATAGTTCTTAGCTACCCTTCCTGTAAATTGTAGGATGTTTATTAGATCCTTCACCTATATTCACAAAGATGCCAACAGTATTGCAAGTCATAACAACCAAAAATGTTTCAATTTATTCCTAAATGTTCCTTCATCACCACTGATTTACAACTGTCCTGGATTTTTTTTTAAATACTGTGAGTATAGAATCACTATAAAGATAGAAACTTCCCTGATACATGTTTTTTATTTCTTTGAAAGCATATAGCAAGTGGAATAAACAGAGAATAAATTAAGACACGAGAAAGACATGTCATCTCTTTAGAACAAGTGAAAGTTTGTTGGTATTTTAAGACACATTTCCCCTATAAATGTAACACTATATTACATATTTACTTTCATCCTTTCACAGTGAAACCTGTATACAGATAGAAATGTTTTTTGTGGTTTTTAAAAATTCTCTCTGTAGAGATACCTGTAAAAGATCCGATAAAATTTTTAGACATGTTATATTCTACTTTGTAGAGTACAGTATGAAATTAATTCATAAAGTATGACGTAATTTGAGGAAAGTAGCTGCCTCATAACTAGTACTGTTGGAATCTGGTGAAATTAAAACATTATTTACTTGCACATATTTTATGTGTGTGCTTTAAATAAGTAATTCACTCAAGTTCTTCAATGTGAAATATTAAACTTATCACTTGAAGATGTTTGTCATAGAGAAAAAAGGATTTGAGATTAGTTGCAAAGTACTTCTGAAAATTTCTTTCTTTAAAAGTATTAAGTCCTTTGCTAAAGGAAAATTACTAATAAAGAAACATTATTTTATTGCATTAATAATTGTTTTTGTACAAATAAGGTCATTAACAGGATGAATATTAGTTACTATCAAAAATGACTACATGGGAGAGAGAACAATCTTTCTTTACCAAATAAATTGGATCTTGGCATTCTGCTTTGAGCATGGTTTTATTAGGTAAATAAAAATCATACATATTTTATATTGCATGAACATTTATGTGTATTATATTTAAATTTACTGAAAAACTAGTTGTTTAGATTTAAAGTGCTTCCGCACCCCCACCCCGGTGAGAAATGGACTGTAATTAAATACAGTTTGCATCAAATGTGAAATTATATTTAATGATACCATTTTTCTTCACAGAGCACACATCAGTCTTCTGTGATTGCACAATTAACATTTGTTTCTCCTATAATGTATTGTAGTTATGCATTATTGAATCTTTTCACCTGCAGCTATAATATGCTTCAGAAGATTAACTTTCTAGATTTTTAGATTGCTTGAAATTTTAGAACATATACCCATATACATTTATGTACATGCATATGAACCCAAATGTCCTTACAGCTAACACGATATTAGATACTATAGACATTTTAGGAAAAAAGCAGTGTGTATGCATGCAGGTCTTAGTTCCTGCTAACATATCATTTATCTTGTTCAGAGACTGACAAAGTACAGCTCTCAGGCTAAATTCAGCCCTCTATCTATTTTGTAAATAAAGTTTTATTTTAACACAGTCACACCTCTTCATTCACCTATTGTTTTATTGCCATTTTTATGTTATAGTAGCAGAGTTGAATAAACACTATGGAGAACATAAAGCCTACAGAAGTCCAAATATCTGCCATCTGGCCTTTAACAAGAAAAGCTTACCAACCACTGGTTTAGCTAGAAAGAACAACAAATACTAATGCAAAATATATGAACAAATGTCACTAACTAGAAAAATAGGACAGCAACCAATAAATTCTCTAATTGATGTAAAAGCAATAATTATAACCAATATTTCATGATGAAAGAAATCAGCGTTAGTTGGCTTCATTTGAAAATGATTCATGGCAGAAAGATGAATTGAGCTGGGTCATGAAGAAAGGTTAATGTAAAGATACTGATGATGAAATTCAGGGGAAGAAAAGTACACCATGTGGAGGTGGAAAAGAATAAACTATGGATATTCAGGGAATAATGAGGAATACATTCTAGTGTATACATAATATGTATGTAGAAGGAAAGTGGTAGATGAGGCTTGGAAGATAGATTTGTGTTTAGAAAGAGAGGCGGGTATATTTGGGGAAATATCACAGAGTACCAGTTATATAGCATAGCAATCATTCAAGGTGAAGAAATTAATTTGGAAATATGTTGGAAGAGTAGAGGTAAAAAGAAAGGAAACACATATTAGAGAAAATCTGTATAATACTTGAGAAATGATTAAATATGGCAGTGAAAAATAAATGAAAAGAATGCTTTGGAGTAAAAATTTTGTTTGGAAGATTGATGACTTCTGTTTTGTCTTTTGTTTGTTTGCTTTTTGAGACAGTCTTATTCTGTGGCCCAGGCTAAAGTAGAGTGATGTGATTAGAGTTCACTGCAGCTTCAAACTCCTGAGCTCAAGGGATCCTCTTATATTGGCCTCCCAAAGCACTGAGATTACAGGGGTGAGCCACCACACCTGGCCTTGATTACTTCCTTAACAAAAATAAACAGAGAGTGAACCAGAATAAAGAGCTGGAGGGTAAATGGTAGTATCAGGGAAGCCAGTCTGACTAGTGCTGAGTAGTCTTGGGGGAAATATTAATAGTAGGAGATAAGGCCAACACTTTGTGACGTAGTCTGTGGGAAGTCATTAAAACAATTTTTTTTTCCAATAGACATGGGACCTCCCTATGTTGCCCAGGCTGGTCTCTAACTGCTGGGCTTAACTAATCCTCCCGCTTTGGCCTCCTAAAGTGCTGGGATTATTGGCGTGAGCTACAATGCCTGGCCCCAAATTTTTAAACAAAGCAGATATGATCAAGTATGTATTTTACAAAGATAACTGTATGCAATGCAGAGAGACTAGATATCAAAGATTGGTTAGGAGTTTAGTGCAACAATCCAGGCAGGAAATGGAGAAAACCTAAATTGAGCCAGTGACCATTGAATTGAAGAGAATTGAGTACAGGGTTAGTGTATAGAACCTTACTTAAGTACCTTGGCGTAAGAACTTTGTCTTGACCACCATTATATCACAGCTTTTTTTCATAATGTTTTAAACAATAGGTGCTTCATGATGTTTTATTCAATGCATAAATAAAAGGTGGGGGTATTATAGGTATCTCTAAGATTTTATATTTCATCAGTTTGAGTTTAGACAATATGAGCATTCGGTGAACCCAGTCTGTCCAGCTGTACTTATATTTCATCTGTTAAGATTTATTATAGCATGCAATTGATCAATGCGTTTTCCATCTTTTGGATACAAATAAATGGAATAGGCTTGGTTTTGTAGAAGTTTACAGCCTCTGTAATCATACGGGATTTCCCAGTAGTATCTCTTAGAAAATAGCTACTTAATATCTAATTATAATAAATACATATTATAAGGTTTTGTGGGCCATATGGTCTTTATTGAAGCTGTTCAATTCTACTATTGCAGTATGATAGCAGCCATGACTAATATGTAAACCAATGCACATGGCTATGTTTCAATAAAACTCTATTTACAAAAATAGTCAGTGGACCAGATTTGTCTCATGGGTTACTGTCTGCTAATCCCTGCTTTCTATAAAAATGTGAGTATTATGAACAGTATTTTTAAATTTGGTAATGGGAATAGGTAGCTGTGTTCACACACTTGTTTGGAAAGAAACTTTGAAATAATACTGTTAAATCCTTTAAAGTGAGAAGAGATGAAAATGAAAAGTAAGAATTCTTTGTGGACTTTTCATGCTGCAAAGCATAAAATATTCTGAATTATACATTACAGTGTTATTAATAAGATATTGGGCTACAAAGTCAATGCATTTTTTTAACTTTACTATGTACATAGAAACTTAGTATCTTTGCTTTTAAAAAGTATATATCTTTTTAATAATTATAGGGTGTTGAGAAGAGTTGATATGGTTCTGGCCTAAATATAATGATGTTCAAGGTGGAATTCAATTATCTACCATTAGACTGTTATGGATTATGCTTTCAATTTTCCTGAGAAATAACATTTTCTATGCTAGTGTTTTTGAACAAACTTCTTCCTTCTCCTCTTTTACTGCTCTTTCTTTTTTCTTTTTCCTTCCTCATTTTATTCTTTTTTTTTTAAGATGTGGAGAAATTTGAGTTTTCTCTTTCTGTCTACCTCCCTGTATCTGACACTTAACACTACCTCTTATTCACTCCTCCTCCTATTCTGGAACACCTTTCTGCCTTTCCTTCCCACCTACCTTCTTTCTTTTCTAACTTGTGATTCCTTAGGGACTTCAATTACTATAACAAATAAAATTGAAAGATAACAAAGAACAAAATAAGTACTGCTTCCTCTGTGTGACAAAGAAGTTGTACTAGAAATAAATCTCTAGGACAATAGCTTCTACTCTTGTCTAATATTTTTTTGTTCTTAATTTTCTTAGGAGAATGAGTTTTTTGTGAATTTCATTTTCCTTTATTTATTTATTGTTTTTAACAAATAAAAAGACAGTATTACTTTTATCATCTTGATGTGAGAAATGCTAAAGATTGCCAAAAGCTGCATTGAATATTTATAAAATTCAGTTGATTTCTTATATCCTCTACACTTTTATTATCTCTTCGATTTTTATTCTTTGTGTTTTAAAACCCCACAGGATTATATTGACTTTTGTAAGAGGGAGGGAAATACCTTTTCTCTATCCCAGGTTCATAGCTGAGATCTATAACAAAAGGCAGATTAACAAGAGAAGTACTCAAACCTAATACAAGTATTATATGACACAGGAGCCTTCTGGGGAAATAAAGACCTGAAGAAATGGTTAAAATCTGGGTAGTTTTATGCTAGGAGATATGATCTAACGGTAATAAACTTGAGGAAACTTGACAAGGCCTATTTATTGAGATTCTTTTCTGTGTCTCTGTATCTTCAGAGATAAGGATGTTTCTTTTTTCAAGGCTTAGGCAGGGCACCTCTAAGTGGGAGTTTTGTGACTTGCTTCAGGGAAGGTCGGAAAATCCCTTCTAGTTTTCATGACCTGTTTCAGGAAAGAGGGGTGGAGGGAAGATCACAGAGACCTTCCTGCTTCTGTCATTTCCAGTCGGCCAAGGTGGCATATTTTGGGCATGTCTCAATCCTATATGACTTTGAGCAAGGGGACATGGTTGAAAGATACCACTTATGAGTTGAAAGCTAACATTTTGATGATGGGGCTATAAGAATAACTCTTTTCTGCCTTCAATTTAGTAGGCTATTTCTAATGACTTTTTTCAACTAGATAGGCTCTATAAAAATAAGATTAAATATACTAGTTATTGATCAATTGAAATTAAAATCTTATCCAAAAGATATGATGACAAAACAAGAAATACAAAATTCAAAATATCTCAAGACATTCGGTTTCATCAGAGAATGACACTGAGCTGCAAAATTTAACATTCTGTTCTAAATTTGAAAAATCATAACTTATTTTTACAAGGTAATTGGGTAAGTATGTATATGTGGAGCAATCCTTAGCCATGGAATCTGTTAATACAGAAAAAGTAGCAAAGGAGTAGATGACTTAATCATGAAGGCAGACAGACATTTCTTCACATAGGCCTCCTTTGAAGAACAGCACGTGTCTGAAGGAAAGGTATATATGTAACAGCAGTTTTCTAGGGAAGCCTTTAAAAGTGGTGCGCCTAGGCAAGAAGGGAATCTGCAAGGTTGGTTAAGAAAATAACATCTATCCTTCTGGGACAAAGATAGCAGAAGAA
>CAUYLG010070484.1:0-33279 GCA_963573385.1 Cacajao melanocephalus
ACATTCATAAATGTACCTTTGTTTGTTTAGATGATATTTTTTAACTATACTTTGTTTATTTTATTTTATCCTTTTCCCTTCCCTTCCATTCCCTCCCCTTCCCTCCCCTCCCCTTCCCTCCCCTCCCCTCCCCTCCCCTCCCTCCCCTCCCCTCCCCTTCCCTTCCTTTTTTCTGTCTGTCTCTTTTTCTTTCTTTCCTTTTTTAGAAATAGAAACTTTTCCACTCTGTTACAGACATTTTAAGCATAAAAATGATTTTGTAACAAATTATTTATTTAGAAAAGGGTAGGATTTTTCATCAACTTATTTGGGTGCTTTGAAGCTTCATATGTCCTGCTTTAAGGCATCTGTTTTGTTCTTATAAAGTCTGCTATTGCTTTACTTACAGTCTCTTAGTTGATGTTAATGGAAAGTTTTCCTATATTTTAAGTGGAGACTAAGTGCTTCCTCTGAATAGATAATCACAATGTAGATTGGAAAGAAGAATTTATACTCACAATAAAACAATAATAAGCCTCAGGAACTATTTGCCATTGCTCTTTTCAAGCTAAAAATTTTTTTTTTGTTTTGCATCAAATACCTAGAAACAAGGGTGCATAGTTTAAGCTTGAATTACAAGTAATAATAAAACTACAGTTTTATAAACAGATTTATAAAAATCAGCATAAATTCAAACATATTTTGAAAAGTCAGCAAAAATTCAAATCCAAAAATAGGTAGAACACAAAAGTAAACAGATAAACTAGCCCCAAACTGAAGTTTATTTATTCAAACTTTTAACGACTAGCTGAAATTGTAAATGTGGTAAATGCAAAAAAGAAAAACAAATTAGCTGTGGAATGAAAACTCTGGCACTTTTCTAATTCTTCTTAGGAATTGTAACTAACACTTAAAATAATAACACATTCTTATAGAGACTCATAGGTAGACTAAATAGTGAAGGTCTTATTATTACCAAAGAATACCTATAAAATCCAGAAAAGATGGCTTTCTCCTCAAATGTCCAAACACCAATGCAAGAAAATAAGAATTACTAAGACTTGCGGTATTACGACATCTCCAAAAGAAACTAACACAGTTTCAACAATGGGCCCTAAAAAAAGGAAGATTTATTAATGACAGAAAAACAAATTAAAAAAAATTCTCTTATAAAAGTTCAGTAAACTTTAATCTTCTTATTTAAATAAATAAATAAATAAAATTTGGGAAACAATGCACAAACCCAATAAAAATTTTGACAAAAAAAAAAAACCAGAAACAGTAAAAAACAAACAAACAAATAAATCCTAGAGATGAAAAGTACAATGACTGAACTGAAAAATGCAATAGAAAGCATCAATAGAAGCCTTCATTAAGCTGAAGAAAGACTCAGTGAGCTTGAATACAGAACATTTAAAATTAACCAATTAGGGAAGCAACAAGAAAAAAGAATTATAACAGCCTGCAATAATTATGGACACTATTGAGAGACCTAACCCACACATAATAAGAATTTAAGGAGAAGAAAGAGGAAAAAAAGGCCAGAAACCTCTTTAAAAGCAATAGCTGGAAACTTTCTAATCTTGAGGAAACAAGCCAATATACAGGTACAGGAAGCACAGAGGTCTCCAATTGAATTCAACCCAAAGAAGAATTTACCAAGATACATAATAATAAAACTATCAAAATTCAAGGACAGAAAAAATTCTGAGAGCTGTAAGAGAAGAAATACATCACATACTAAAAAGTTCTAATATGACTATCAGCAGATCTTTCAGAAGAAATTCTGAAGGAAACTAGGTCAGGAAAAAGCAGATGATATATTAAAAGTGCTGAAGAGAAAAGAATCCTGACAATTAAGAATACTTTACCCAGCAAACCTGTAATTCAGAAATGGGAGAAAAGTAAAATCTTGCTCAGACAAACAAAAGCTAAAGAAGTACATTACCACTAGGCCTGCTGTAGAGGAATTGGTAAAGAAGTTATTTAAATTGAAACTAAAGGCTGATAATCAATAGCATAAAACTTAGAAACCACAGAATGTATAAGTAATATACAAGTAATACAGAGCAATATATAGAATACTCTAGGAGTATTATGCTTGTATATAAAGTTATTTCATTCCTAGCATGAAGGTTAAAGGATAGAATAAATAACAACTGTAGCTAAATAAACTGTTAAGTGATACATATTACAAAATGATGTAAGTTCAGACATTGAAAACACACAATATGTGGGGAGAAATAAAAGTGTAGAGCTGTTGTATGCAATTAAAGTTATGTTGTTATTAGCTAACTGTTATAAGAGTGAGATAGTTCATGTAAGCGTTATTAATCAAAAGCAAAAATGTATAGGAGACACAAGAAAATAAAAAAGATTTAAAATATACTGCACTATGAAAAACCATCAAATCACAAAATAAGATAGTAAAGGGGGAAGGAACAATGTATCTATAAAACAACCAGAAAACAATTAACAAAATAAGAGTAATAAATCCTTATCTGTCAATTATTACCTTAAATATAAATAGATTAAATTTTTCAATCAAAAATCATAGAGTGGCTGAATGGATGCAACACCAAGACTTAACTATATGCTGCCTACAAGAGACTCATTTTGCCTTTAAGAACACAGACTGAAAGTGAGGAATTAGAAAAGGATATTCCATACAAATAGAAACCAAAAGAGAACAGGGATACCTACACTTATATAAGATAAAATAGACTTTAAGTCAAAAACCATAAAAATAGAGAAGATCATCATATAACAATAAAGGGATCAATGCATCAAGAAGAAATAATGATAATAAATGTGTGTGTTCCCAATACAGAAGCACCTAAATATATAAAGCAAATATTAATAGATCTGAAAAAAAGAGATAGATTGAAAGTCAATAATAACCAGGACTTTAATACCCCTACTTTCTACAATGGACAAATCATCCAGACAGAAAATCAATAAACATTGGACTTTAACTGAGCTTTTGACCAAATGGACCTATCAGACAAATACAGAACATTCCATCCTACCACAACAAAATATAAAGTTTCTTCAAATGCACACAGAACATTCTCCAGGATAGATCATATGTTAGGCCATAAAACAAGTCATAACTAATTTTCAAAGACTGATATGATATCAAGTATCTTTTCCACCCAAAATGAGACTAGAAACCAATAATGAGAATTTTGGAAAATACACAAATATGTGGAAATTAAACATGCTTCTACATAAACAAAGAATATAGGAAGAAATAAAAATAACAAATTTTAAATATCTTAAAATACATGAAAATGGTAATAAAACAGATCAAAGCTATGAAATGCAGCAAAATCAGGTATAAGAGGGAAGTTTACAGCAATAAACACTTACATCAAAAAAGAAGATCCCAAATAAACAACCTATGTTACACCTTAAGGAACTAGCAAAAGAATAACAAACTAAGTAAAAGAAAGGAAACAGTAAATATCAGAGCACAAATAAATGTAGTAGAGACAAGCTAAAAAGTAGAAAAGATGAATAAAACTAAGAGTTTGTTTTTTGAAAAGATAAAATTGACAAACTATTATCTAGACTAAGAAAAAAATGAGAGAGGAGTCAAATTAATAAAATCAGAACTGAAAGAGGAGATACTATAACTGATATTACAGAAATGTGAGGAATCATGAGACAGCTATGTACAATTATTCATTGACAACTTGAATAACCTAGATGAAATGGATAAATTTCTATACCCATGTAATCTATCAGGATTAAATGATGAAGAAATAGAAAACCTGAACATAATAATCAGGCATAAAGAAATTAAATCAGTAATAAAATATCTCTCTTCAAAGAAAAGCTTAGGATCTGATGGCTTAACTACTGAATTCTACCAAACATTGAAAGGAGAACTATTAATAATACCAGTTCTCCACAAACTTTTCCAAAAAGTCAAAAATGAGGGAATAATTCCAAACTCCTTCAATGATGCCAGCATTATACTAATATGAAAGCCTGAATAGGACATCAAAAAGAAAAGAAAACTATAGGCTATTACCCTTGATGGCCAGAGATGCCAAAGTTCTCAAAAAAGTTCTAGCAGAATAAATTTGACAACACGTGAAAAGGATTACTCACCACGAGCAAGTGGGATTTATCACTGGGATGCAAGGATCATGCAACATTTGAAAATCAATAAATGTGATATACAGGTTAATACATTAACAGAGTGAAAGACAAGAATTATATAATTGTCTCATTAGATACAGAAGAAATATTTGACAAAATGTAACATTATTTTGTAACAAAAACGTTCAAAAGACTAGGTATACAAGTGATGCACTTCTGCACAATAAAAGTAATAAAGACCATATGTAATAAGCCCACTGCTGACATTACACTCAATAGTAAAAGAATAGGAACACTTCCAAAAAAAATCCTTGTAAGAGCTGGAACAATGTAAGGATGCCTACTCTCACCACTTTAATTCAATATAGTATTGAAAGTGCTTGCTAGAGCAATAAGAAGGCATCCAAGTGTGAAAGAAAGAAGTGAAACTCTTGCTGTGTGCTGATTGTATGACCTTATATATAGAAAACCATAAATATTTGAGCAAAGAACTGCTAAACTAATAAATTTAGTAAAATTGCAGGATACAAAATTAAAACAAAAAATCAGTAACGTTTTATTACACTAACAACAAGCCGTCTGACAAATAAATTAAGAAAACAATCCCATTTATAATAGCTACAGAAAAGATACTTAGGAAAAATTTAACCAAAAAGGTGAGAGACTCTACGCTTAAAACTATCAAATATTAATGAATTACATCGAAGAAGACACAAATAAATAGATAGATATGCTGTGTTCATAGGCTGGAAGAAATAATATTATTAAAATGTGTATACTGCCCAAAGTGATCTACAGATTCCATGCAATTTCTATCAAAATTTTAATGTCATATTTCATTGATATAGAAAAAAAATCCTAAAATGTATATGGATCTATAAAAACATCCTGAATAACCAAGGCAATCATGAGCAAAAATAACAAAGCTAGAGACAAAACACTACCTGATTTTAAACTATACTACAAAGCAATAGTAACTAAAATGTCATAGTACTGACGTAAAAATAGACACAGAAGGATAAGGACATTGTCTTCAGTAAGTAGTATTGGAAAAACTGGATATTTACATGCAAAAGAATGAAATTAGACCCATATCTCATACCATAAAGAAAATCCATTCAAAATGTATCAAGACTTCAATATAAGACCTGAAATTGTAAAACTACTGGAAAAAGATATATGAAAAAACTATATCACGTGAGACTATGAAATGATTTTTTTTAGATTTGACCCCAAAAGCATAGGTGTCAAAAGCAAAAGTAGCCAAATGAAATTAAATTGAAATAAAGCCCTCTGCATAATAATGTACACAATAGAATCATATTCAGCTTTTAAAAAGGGAGATATTTTGTCATTTCAGCAAATGGATGAAATTTGTGAATATTATACTGAGTGAAAAATCCAGGCACAGAAAGAAAAACTGCTTGTTCTCACCTGTATGTGCAATCTAAAACAACTGCACTCAGAGAGTTGAATGGTGGTTATCAGAGGTTGCCAGGAGAGGAGACTGGGGGAAGACAAAAGGTACAAAACCTCAATTAAGTCAGAGAAATAACAGTTTTTTTTCAAGATCTATTGCACAACGTGGTGAAAATAGCTAATAATTGAGTTCTGTACACTTTAAATTTGCTAAGAGAGTAAATTTCAAATGTTCTCATGACAAAAATATTAAATATTTGAAGTGATGAGTGTGTTAATTATTCTACGTCGCAGGAAAAATCTAAAGTCTAAGATCAGAGCAGAACTGAAGAAGATAGAGATACCTACCTCTAGTAGAGTTAATCTGTGAATTCGTCTAGTCCTTGGCTTTTTTTGGTTGATAAGCTAATAATTATTGCCTCAATTTCAGAATTTGTTATTGGTCTATTCAGGGATTCAACTTCTTCCTGGTTTAGTTTTGGGAGGGTGTATGTGTCCAGAAATTTATCCATTTCTTCTAGATTTTCTAGTTTATTATCATATAGGTGTTTACAGTATTCTTTCATGGTAGTTTGTATTTCTGTGGGATCAGTGGTGATATCCCCTTTATCATTTTTTATTGCATCTATTTGATTTTTCTCTCTTTTCTTCTTTGTTAGTCTGGCTAGCAGTCTATCTATTTTGTTGATCTTTTCAAAAAAACCAGGTCCTGGATTCATTGAGGTTTTGAAGAGTCTTTTGTGTCTGTATCTCCTTCAGTTTTGCTCCGATCTTAGTTATTTCTTGTTTTTTTTTTTTTTGTTAGCGTTTGAATTTGTTTGCTCTTGTTTCTCTAGTTCTTTTAATTGTGATGTTAGGGTGTCAATTTTAGATCTTTCCTGCTTTTCTTGTGAACATTTAGTACTATAAATTTCCCTCTAAACACTGCTTTGGCTGTGTCCCAAAGATTCTGGTACATTTTGTCTTTGTTCTCATTGGTTTCAAATAATTTATTTCTGCCTTCATTTCATTATTTACCCAGTAGTTTATTCAGGAGCAGGTTGTTCAGTTACCATGTAGTTGTGCAATTTTAAGTGAGTTTCTTAATCCTGAGTTCTAATTTGATTGCACTGTAGTCTGAGAGATCATTTGTTATGATTACCATTCTTTTGCATTTGCTGGGAAATGTTTTACTTTCAATTATGTAGTCAATTTTAGAATAAATTCAATGTGGTGCTGAGAAGAATGTATAGTCTGTGAATTTGGGGTGGAGAATTCTGTAGATGCCTAGTAGGTTCACTTGATCCAGAGCTGAGTTCAAGTCCTGCATATCCTTGTTAATTTTCTGTCTTGTTGATCTGTCTAATACTGACAGTGAGGTGTTAACATCTTCCACTATTATTGTGTGGGAATCTAAGTCTCTTTGCAGGTCTCTAAGAACTTACTTTACGAATCTGAGTGCTCCTATATTGGGTGCATATATATTTAAAATAGCTCTTCTTGTTGCGTTGATCCCTTTACCATTATGTAATGCACTTTTTGTTTCTTTTGATCTTTGTTGGTCTGAAGTCTGTTTTACCAGAGACTAAAATTGCAACTCCTCCTTCTTTATTGCTTTCCATTTGCTTGGTAAATATTTCTCCATGCCTTTATTTTGAGCCTATGTGTGTCTTTGCACATGAGATGGGTCTCCTGAATATGAAACATTGATGGGTCTTGACTCTTTATCCAATTTGCCAGTCTGTGTCTTTTCACAGGGGCATTTATCCCATTTACATTTAAGGTTAATATTGTTATGTGTGGATTTAATCCTGTCATTATGATGCTAGCTGGTTATTTTGTCCATTAGTTGATGCAGTTTCTTCATAGTGTTAATGGTCTTTACAATTTGGTATGTTTTTATAGTGGCTGGTACTGGTTTTTCTTTTCCATGTTTAGTGCTTCCTTCAGGAGCTCTTGTAAGGCATGCCTAGTGGTGACAAAAATCTCAACACTTGCTTGTCTGTAAAGGATTTCATTTCTCCTTTGCTTATGAAGCGTAGTTTGGCTGGATGTGAAATTCTGGGTTGAAAATTGTTTTCTTTAAGAATGTTGAATATTGGTTCCCAGTCTTGGCTTGCAGGGTTTCTGCAGATAGATCGACTGTTAGTCTGATGGGCTTCCTTTTGTGGGTAACCCGACCTTTCTCTCTGGCTGCCCTTAACATTTTTTCCTTCATTTCAACCTTGGTGAATCTGACACTTATGTGTCTTAGGGTTGCCCCTCTTGAGGAGTATCTTTGTGGAGTTCTCTGTATTTTCTGAATTTGAATGTTGGCCTGTCTTGCTAGGTTTGGGAATTTCTCCTGGTTAGTATTTTGTAGTGTGTTTTCCAACTTGGTTTCATTTTCCCTGTCACTTTCAGGTACACCAATCAAATGTAGATTTGGTCTTTCCATATAGTCTCATATTTCTTGCAGGCTTTGTTCACTATTTTTCATTCTTTTTTTTCTCTAATCTTGTCTTCATGCTTTATTTCGTGAAGTTGATATTCAATCACTGATGTTCTTTCTTCCACTTGATTGGTTCAGCTAATGATACTTGTGTATGCTTCACGAAGTTCTCATGCTGTGTTTTTCAGCTCCATCAGGTCATTTATGTTCTTCTCTAAACTGGTTATTCTAGTTAGCAATTCCTCCAACCTCTTTTCAAGGTTCTTAGCTTCCTTGTATTGGGTTAGAACATGCTCCTTTAGCTCTGAGGAGTTTGTTATTACTCACCTTCTGAAGCCTACTTCTGTCAATTTGTCAAACTCATTCTCTGTCCAGTTTTATTCCCTTGCTGTTGAGAAGTTGTGTTCCTTTGGAGGAGAAAAGGCATTCTGGTTTTTAGAATCTTCAGCCTTTTTGTGCTTTTTTTTTCCATCTTTGTGGATTTATTTACTTTTGGTCTTTGATGTTGGTGAGCTTCAGATGGAGTTTCTGTGTTGGCAATTTTTTTTTTTTTTTTTGGTTGATGTTGATGATATTCCTTTATGCTTGTTAGGTTTTCTTTCTAACAATCAGGGCCCTCTGCTGCAGGTCTGCTGGAGTTTGCTGGAGGCTTACTTCAGACCCTGTTTGCTTGTATCACCAGCAGAGGCTGCAGAATAGCAGATTGCTGCCTGTTCCTTCCCCTGGAACCTTCTTCATCCCAGAGGGACACCAGCCAGATGCCAGACGGAGCTCTTCTGTATGAGGTTACTGTTGACCCTTGCTGGGAGGTGTCTTCCAGTCAGGATACATGGGGGTCAGTGACTCAGTTGAGGAGGCAGTCTGTCCCTTAGCAGAGCTTGAGTGCTGTTCTGGGAGATCTACTGCTTTCTTCAGAGCCGGCAGGCAGGAATGTTTAAGTCTGCTGAAGCTGTGCCCAAAGCTGCCCCTTCACCCAGGTGCTTTGTCCCAGGGAGATGGAAGTTTAATCTATAAGCCCCTAGACTAGGGCTGCTGTCTTTATTTTAGAGATGCCCTGCCCAGAGAGGAGGACTCTAGAGAGGCAGTCTGGCTACAGTCGCTTTGCTGAGTTACAGTGGACTCCACTCAGTTTGAAACTCCTCGCAGCTTTGTTTACACGGTTAGGGGAAAACAACCTACTCAAGCCTCAGGAATGGTGGATGCCCCTCCCCTCACCAAGCTTGAGCATCCCAGGTCAACTTTAGACTGCTGTGCTGGTGGCAAGAATTCCAAGCCAGTGGATCTTAGCTTGCTGGGGTCCATGTGGGTGGGATCTGCTGAGCTAGACCACTTGGCTCCCTGGCTTCACCCCCCTTTTCAGGGAAATGAATGGTTCTGTCTCACTGGCATTACAGGTACCTCTCAGTTTGAAATGCAGAAATCACCCGCCTTCTGAGATGATCTCTCTGGGAGCTGCAGACCAGAACTGTTCCTATTTGGCCATCTTGCCTGGAAGTCCTGAGTTATTTCTTAATAAATATGTTAATTGTGTTATCATGTGATGGGTTTGTTATCTATTGTAAATAAGTTAATAACTATTTAAAGTTTTCTTCTTCTAAGCCCTAATTTCTAATACAATAAATGTCAGTAGACAGAGCCTACATGAATAAAAGCTTTGTGAAATCCTCAATATTTTTTTACGATGGTAAAGGGAGCCTAAAACCAAATTACTTGAGAACAGCAGACAGAGACATATACTTTTAAATTTAAAAAAATCTTAGAGGTGATTGATAACCGTTCAAAACCTTTATTTAACAAAAGCTTCAGCACTATAATGAAGGCATTGGTACAAGTTCGCATGGCCACTACTGCTGTGTGGGATCCCAACTGTCTGCTGCAAATTCCCAAATTCCCAGTTTCTCTTCCTCCAGGTCCCCTTACTGTTTGTGGTGAAGGCATTGGCTTTTGTAGTCTGCTGTCGTTTGGGATGGCATTGGCAGAATTTTGTCTGATATTCTGAGCATTTCTAGAATCTGCTATGTCTTTGCCCTGACATGTAAGGATCACTACCGTTTCTAATGACCTTCACATCTACAGGGAAGCTGATAATTGACTTGATTTCCCTTGCATCCTCAGAATTTGATGATGATACTCTTTTCACTAAACTTTAGCTTCTAGATCTGACCCAATTCTATTTCAAACGTTTGAGGCTGCTTCAAAGATGACAGCTTTCAAAAGAAAGGAAGGCATGTAATTGCTAAACCATTGCTTCTTTCTGGAGCTAAAATTGACCTGTAACTAGCATTATTACAAAATTTGTTTTATTTGTTCCTAGTACATGGAGCTGTAATTTGAATAATGAGTTGCCTGCTATTAATTAAACTAATTAATGTGATTATTAGATTCAGTCCAAAATACCTTTTAATTTCATAACACTGTGATTTCCTATAGATTTGGAAGAGAAGAAGAAACAAAATGAGTAACACAGAAAAAAAACAGTAGAAGGGAAAATGCTAGGCCTCAAACACCAGTTCTTTGATTCCTTTCCTAGACTCAGGCATAAATAACCTGGTAACCATCATTAGTTTATTCATTCACCTTTTAATCATCCATTCAGCGCTGTATCAAGCACACAGCAGGTATTCAAGAAATATTTTTGAGAGAATAAACAAATGCTTGTGGCAGGCAACATAATGGTCCCCCTCCCCAAAGAGGTCCACATTCTCATCTCCTGAACTTGTGTATGTGCTACCTTACTGCCAAATGGACTTTGAAGATGTGATTAAGTTAAAGGTCAAAGACCTTGAGATGGAGAGAGTATCCTGGGTTATCCAGGTGGGACCAAGGTCACCACAAGGGTCTTAATCAGAGGGAGAAGAAGGCAGGAGGTGAGAGTCTCAGGGAGACGTGGGGATGGAAGAGGTCACAGTGATGTGATCACAGATGTGAATTAAGCAATATGAGCAGGACTCCATAAGCTGTTGCTGGCTTTCAAGATGGAGAAAGGGACCACAGCCATGGAGCATGGTGGCCTCTAGAAGCTGAAAACCCAAAGGAATAGATTCTACCCTGGCGCCTTCAGACGGGACCTTGATTCTAGCCCAGTAAGGCCATATCAGACTTCTGACCCACAGAACCATATGATAATGAATTTGTATTGCTTCAAGCCACTAAACTGGTGGTAACTCTCTAGAGCAGCACAGAAAATGAATACAGTTCACAATAAATATTTATTGAAATTGCATCAAAAGAAAGAACTCACAATACATAAAATACACATAGAGAGAGAAAAGTGATAGTACTAGAGGTTTCAGCCATTAAATTCTCAAATTTCATGTTTCAGAGTATGGACAAGAGATAGGATTTGTTTCAAGATTCAGAAAGGAGAAAATTTTTCGATTATGAGACATTGCAAGCAAGACTAAGAAACATTATGCACCAACTTCTTTGAAGTATGTCCTGGAACAGTGTCTGGAAAAGACAAAACACTAAACAGGACATAAAAATTATTGCATTTTCATTGCTCCAATGTCTTTTTTGAGCTATTATTTCTGCAACCCATTAAAAATGTGATTTAGACTCCATTTAGTAGCTTTTGTCTTTTAAATGTATTCCTTCGGAATCTTCACTCCCCTTTCTTGGATTGTGACTCTTTAACTAGGTAAACCCCTGCTTCCAAGAGTTCTTTATGAAGGACCAGGAACAGTGGCTCAGTCCTATAATCCCGGCACTTTGGGAGGCTGAGATGGGAAGATCGCTTGAGACCAGGAGTTCAAGAGCAACCTAGCCAGCATGGCAAGACCCTATCATCTCTATTTAAAAAAATGAAATAAGACAAAGTTCTTTATGATAAATAATGATTTCTTTTAATAAGAAATACTTTGTAAAGTAGAAGGCAAAAAGTCTTCCCAATTTATGTGTTTAAAAAACACTAAGGGACACTGTACATTTTTTATTTCCAAGATAATTTTTATAGATCAAATTCTGTACATGATTTTGGAGGCTCTCTTTAACTGTGAAATCTATATTATTTTAACTGCTTCCTTTAAATTGGCAAGGACAGTATATTACTAAAACCCCTTTTTTCCCCTAATAGTCATATAGATGTACTGCTCAATAACTAGACTTGGAAAAAAATGTTACAATTCTTCCTCTTCTGGAAAAAACGTATTTTCCTTTATTATCCTTTAGTGTCTAAAAATAGGCTGGAATTAAATGTCATGTACCTTTGGAATTCATTTTATAAATACACTTGGTAACTAGGAAACTCACATTGTCATTATTTATAATCTAGAAATTCTTTCCATGGTAACTGCTAGAAGGTCACAATTATTGAGTCACAACAGTGGCTAAGAGGCTATTTAAGAATTCTCCAAAATAAGGCGATTGACAGAAGGTAGTAATGTCTGCTGTTCTGATCACCCAAATTAACGAGGTGAGTTAGTACCTTGGAGCAGTGGCTGCACTTTCAGTTCAGTTCCATCTTTCCTGCCATGGCTCTTCTTTCAGCCAAGCAAGCATGCCAGCACTACCAACCCTTCCTCTCACATCCCTTGGAGACTCAGTGCCATGAACTTGGATACCATTTATAGTGTTTTCTCTGTCTTGTGACATCATGTGTAGATTGATTATATTGGCACATGATAGGGTTTCCAAAGCCCAAGATTCAGTTAAGAAGTGGGAGGCGCCTCTGTCTGAGACTGAGTCTCACACAGGCTCACAGAACGCTCTCACTGTGACCCAGGGCTGTGCTTGGGGGAGCCTGGAAACAGGGCTGCAGGAGCAAGTCCTTGGTAGCCACCTCTTAGCAAGCCTCACAGCAGTGGAGGTTGGTTCTTAAGCAGCCACATAAATCAAACGTACTTGAAACACTTTCATTTGTTCATTATAATAAACAAGACCTCCTGTCACTAAGCCAGACACCTTATTAATACTTACAGTGCCAGCATTGGCCCTAACACCTCTAAGACATTGAGAGATTGTTGAATGGACTAAGTGGAGATAGAGACAGCAGCCAAATGGAGGCCAGATACCCAAACATGAGCTAAGAGTTTGGCTTTACTCATTATTAGATTTGTGAAAAGGACTTGCCCCCAATTTCTAAACAGTATTTTGCAATAGTATGCAGAAACATTGGTGTAATCAAACATACATACACATGTAATGTGAATTAAGCATTTTGAGAATAAAAGTCATTGGAATAAACCTGTCATCAATGCCAAAGATATACCGTACAACTTCAGAAACATTTCTTGGGGTGAATTACATTGGCCATGAGCTTCTTGCTTAGATTAACTCACCAAAATTCAATAGCATCAGCAGTAGCTACTGGGCTCAGGTTGGGCCCACTTAAGTTTATTATTTAAAGGACACGAACAATCAGTTCAAATATATACCAATATGAAGAAAAAGAAAGAAGCATAATCTCATGCATAATTAAATAATCACAAATTGAAATGAGATGCTATTTTTTAAAACCTATCAGATTGGCAAAGATTGGAAAGTTGATCTTTCACAGTGTGCACAGAATGTGGGCCAACAGATGGTCTCATTTGCTGCTGGTGCGAGTGTAAGTTGGTGGAGTCTCTTTGGGGAGCATTTTGCCAATGTCTGTCAAAATGCAATGTGTGTTTACTTTGGTCTTCCAATTTTACTTTGGGAAATTTACCTTACAGGTATATTACCATGTCTACGTGAGGCCTGCACAGAATTTTCCTTGTAGCATTATTTGAGATACTAAAAGAAACTGAAAACAACATAAATGTTCATCAATAGGTGTATTAGTTTGTTTTCATGCTGCTGGTAAAGACATACCTGAGACTGGGAAGAAAAATAGGTGTGATGGACTTACAGCTCCATGTGGCTGGGGAGGCCTCACAATCATGGCAGAAGGCAAAAGGCCCTTCTTACACAGAGGTGGCAAGAAAGAATGAGAGCTTGTGCGGGGAAACTTCCATTTTTAAAACCATCAGATCTTGTGAGACTTACTCACTATCATGAGAACACTTGGGAAAGACCTGCCCCCGTGATTCCATTACCTCCCACAACACATGGGAATTCAATATGAGATTTCAGTGGAGACACAGCCAAACCACATCAATAGAAAACTTATGAATTAAATTATGGTCCATGTAGAAAGAAGAGTAATTTACAGCTATTTTTTAAATGTGTTAGCTATCTTTGTGCTAATATAAAAATTTATTCAATATATTTTGTTAATTTTTATAAATTGCACAATGATGCAAAAAGTATATTTCCATCTGTATCAAAAAACAAAGGAAGGAGAAAAACTGCACATTCAAATGTTTAGAACTAGAAAATTTTGAAAGATACATAAGAAAACGATTAATATTGCTTTTTTCCTTCTAAAGATGTTGAGTATTGATCCAGAAAAAAAATTTCTGTTTCATTATAGTTCTGCATCGCTCCTTGGGAACAAATGATTAGTTTTACATTTATTCATTTTCATTATAATTAGAAACTAATTATTTAAAATCGCCTATTTAGGGTTGAAGCAAGCCAGGGTATAGCTGAAAGAATAGTACAATTAAAAGACAAATTTCAAAAACTGTACACCTTGACTCAGCATCATCACTTTTAATAGATACTGAAAGAAAATTATTTGGGGTGTCTGTAAAGACAGAACCATCGAGCTATATGTATGTTCACTGAAGGTTTACTTTTCATGGCAAATTCATTTTGCACAAAAAATTAAGATGATGACTTTTGAATGTGGTAAAGTTACTGATACCAGACTAGACCCCTTGGTGTAAGTAACTACAAAACTGCACAAAATACACAAAATATAGGAAGCAACTATTTTCAGATGTCAGACAAGAAGTAGAGGACTGTGTTCCTGGAGAGAAGAGAAATGCACACTGTTAGCCCCTCCATCCTCCAGTTGTTCTGCTAGAGGGCCTTTGTGGACCAAGAGGCAGGGATGTGGAGCCCAAGTGAGGCAGCACTGGAGGCTTCTAGAGTGGCTAGAATTCTAGAGCAGCAGGCTAGAGAGGAGAAAGCTGTGCAGTGAAGAGACAAAAAAAAAATGTGCAGGGTTTTCTCAAGTCTTTAGCCAAGTGCGAAGCTGTGCATGTGTAGGTAGGGTGGAATCCCTGGGGCCTGGAAAAGCACAGCTCTGGGAAGCTGTGAGCTGCAGGGGATGCTGGCACGACAGGGTGCTGGAAGGCAGGAATTCCAGCCAGATAGAAGATACCTCCCAGAATATCCAGGGCATTTGATCACAACCCAAGAGAGACCACATTTCAGCAGAAGAGCTACTCTAGTTCTACTCAAACAAATTTTAGAACAAACAGTAAAAAAATAAAGGCACAAGGAAATATTAATAAGTAGGGATTTGGCTGTACCAATTATGGTTATTCATATAATATATTACTATAAAACCACTAAAAGTTGTACTAAATAAAATGTGTGTGTGTGTGTGAGACAAAGATCTAGAAAGATATAATCTGAAATGCTAATAATAATTATATATGTAATTTGCTATACCACCGTGTATAAGAAATTTCAAAAAACACTCCATTTATGCTTTAGGGTCTTCAAAAATGTTATTCATTCTTCTTGGAATGTTGTGTTCTCATTAGTCATTAGGGAATGCACAAACCAAAATGAGATACCACCCCACAACCACTAAAGTAGCTAAAGTTAAAAAGACCATTAACAGTGAATGATTGTGAGACTGTTGATTCCTGAAATGCTCATCTGCTCCCGGCAGGAGCATCAAATGGTTGAGCCACTGTAGAAAGTGTTTGGCAGCTGCTTAACAAGTAGAACGTATACCTACTCTGTGATCCAACCATTCCACTCCCAAAAGCAGCATGGCCACAATAACACACAGGCAAGATGTTCATAGAAACTTGACTCAATAGAGCAAACCTAGAAACAATGCAAATATCCAATAAGAGGAGAATAGATAACTCATGGCTGTATACTCCAATGATAAGACGTTGCTTCTCAATAAATAAAAGTATGTTAATTAGATGACATAGGTGAATCCCACAGCACAACACCACAAAACCCTACACTGTGCTGAACAAAGCCAGACACACAAAAAATACATCCTGTATGTTTCCATGTATTTGACATGCTAGAACAGGCAAAACTAATCTGTGGTGAAAGAAATCAGAATAGTGACCATTTTGAGGAAATGAGTAGGAACTTTCTGTTACGATGAAAATGGTCTGTGTCTTGACAAGGGTGTGGGTTCCATGGGTGTGAACGTTTGTAAAACGTTTGAACAGGAACCCTCAGATCTGAGTATTTCACTGTATGTAAAATATATCTAAATAAAAATATTAAAAGGCAAAACAGAAACACCTTAAGTATTCAGTAATAAGAGATGGGCTAAATGAATGATGGTGCAGCCATGGAGTACTCTGTCCCCATTAAAAGCAAACTGATGTATCTGTATGGGCTGATTTAAAAAGGTTGTTAGGTAAAAATACCAAGATATATATTGATTTCTAAAGTGTTATCTCATTTATGTAAAAAAAGAGAATGCACACACATGCACATGTCTGTGTACACATAAAATATTTCCGGAGAAATATACCAGAAATTGCCTCCAGGAGGGAGATGCTTAGCCTCGGAGTGCTGGGGGAAGAAGGCAGGAAGGAAACTTATCTTTTTTGAACTCTTAGAATTGTTGCAACGTGCACATATTTAATTTGAAATTATTCAACTAAATACAAGTTTTTGTTGGGTGTGGTGGTCATCACAGCATTTTGGGTGGCTGAGGCAGGTTGATCACGTTAGGTTAGGAGTTTGAGACCAGCCTGACCAACATGGTGAAACAGTCTCTACCAAAAATACAAAACATCCAGGTGTGGTGGCAGGCACCTGTGGTCTCAGCTACTTGAGAGGCTGAGGCACGAGAATCACTCAGACCTGGGAGGCAGAGGTTGCAGTGTGAGCTGAGATCATGCCATTATGCCACTGCACTTCAGCCTGGGCAACAGAGTGAGACTCAAAAAAAAAAAAAAATATATATATATATATTTGTATGTGTATATATAGATATACACACACACATATGTGTATAAAATATATATATATACACACACATATATGTTTGATATATATACACATATATGTGTGTGTGTATATATATATTTATATATATATTTGATATATATACACATATGTGTGTGTGTGTGTGTGTGTATATATCTATACATACACACCACAATATGATGAAGCATGCAAAGGATGAAGCAAGAGGAATCTTACAATTTTATATTAAATACTAGATTTCAAAGTCAATGTTGGATTCTCCTTGAATCAGCAAATTCACATTTAGAAATTTATTTGAAGGATGTGTGAATGTTCTGTTGGGAGCTATTTATAACAGCAAAAGAGTAGAGGTGATATAAATACCCCAAATAGGAGTTTGTATCAATCATAGCATATTCATACAAGTATTATCATAGCCATTAACATAATGTGGAAGAAAATGTAGCAACACAAAACTGTACTCACTGAATAATTTCAAACAAAATGTGTGTGTCTGTGTGTGTGTGTGTGTGTGTGTGTGTGTATGTGTGTAGGGGGGCACTGGAAGGTTATATCTTGAAACGCTAATAATGTCTACATTTTTATCTTCTGTAAGAAAATGTAAGAATTTTCCAAAAAGCCTCCCTCGTGTCTGCCTTAGTGAGGGGGTCCTGTAGAGAGGTCCACTGTTGCAACCGTAGGATCCACTGGTCATGCCACATAAGTCTCTATTTGGAATCCACCAGCCAAATGGAGGGTTGAAACAGCCCGTGTATGGTACAGTCAGAGCTCTGGCTTTGGGGAGATGCTACCTGAGAATGCAGCACCATCTTCTGAGGCACTGTGCACATCCAACCAAGCATCTCTGGAGGCTGCTGCGTCTCCCGCAGGAAGAATCCCTGGGCATGGGAAGCGAAGGTTGTAAGGACTGTGATCTCAATTGTCATCCTTCTGAACGAACAACTAAGAGGCTTTGTGGTGCCACTCCCCCTAATCCTGGGCTCAGCAAAGTTAAGATTCCCAGTCTCCAGTGGAGGCTCCCTTTTATCAAGAGACCCAGCAAGGATTCTACTGCACTATAAGCTCTGGCTGCTGCTGGGACACTTTGGACTCCTTGTGCCCAAAGACCAACAGGTAAGAAGAGAACTCTCCATCTTGGCAGAGGGAATTGCATCTGCTCCTTAGCAGGGGTACGGCTGCTGTTGGACAGCATGGGCAGGGAGGAACCAAGACCCCCACTGGTGTGCTCCAGGGCAGTGTTTTCAGCGAGTGGGAAAGTGCAGGCTTTCCCTAAAAGAGAACCATGACCAGGGGGTCACAGCCTTCAAGGATGAGGAGGCAGCTCATGCCATTGGGCAAACCATGATACCAGGCAGGCATGGAAGCTGAGGTAAGGGGAGTTTAGAATAGACACTGGATAAGGAGGGTGATTCATACCAGCTGTGGCCTGGAGGCCAGCTGTAGGGGAAATGCCTGCAGTTTTTCCTTCCAACCTTCTTCCTCTAAGTTTTTCTAAAGAAAAAGGGCTCTCCAGGATCCTGGAGTAATGGCTTAATAAACTTGCAGGGAAAAGAGGACCCAAGGGACACAGGGGTAGACTGTGGCGAATGCAGAGGGGCCCCTTCCAGGGTGTTCTCCATTCAAAAAAAGACTTGTTGCCACAGCAGCTGGGAATGTGGTCAGCAGACAATCCTACCTCCCACCTGTCAGCCCTTTCCCAGTGTGGCTCAGCTCCAGGGCTGCCTCACCTAAAAGCCTACCTGTCCTGGGACAATGGACATCCATTGACCGAGTGCAGCAAGGGAATAACTGCCTGGCTAGTTTGGCTCAATCCAGGAAGATGCCAACATGCCATCTACATCTCTGTTCCCTGTGAGGTTGGCTGATGCCTCACTGGCCCTGTTCTGAAGTTCAACATCTCCGTCTAATTCTGCTTCTCCCTGACTCTTCCACAGTTGTTGATCTCTAATAAATATCTTGCATCCCACATTCCATCTCAGCATCTGCTTCTAGAGAACCTAAGTTATAAACCTCAGTCGGGAAGTAAGGCAAATGGCATCTGCTTCCAACCTCCTTTGCCCCATCTCCTTTACTACGCTGTTCTTCAGAGAGGTCGGGACACCAGCGTCTTACCATCTACTTTCCTTATCTGCTGACTCCTTTCTTCCTTCATCCCATGGGAAGCTTATAGAGATCAGTTTCCCTCACTCCGCCTGTGCCTCTGATACATTCTCTCTGCCAAAGCTTCCCCCTTTCTGAAGTGACATTAGCCACCTTCTCTTTCTCCAATGCTGTCCAGTGCCTCTGCTCAGTTGCCTTTCCCTAATCCCCAGTGGAAATACTGCTAGAAAAGAAAAAGGTTTAGAAGGAATGAGTATTCAGTAAATATTTCGAAAATGTGATGCATGTTACATAAAAGATTAGCAGGGAATGAAGAATGCCCCTATGACAGACTGTTCTTTGCGAGCCTCTCATGTTTCTGTGCATTGTGTGACAGAGCCACTCATAGCTTTGTTCTGAACCCTCTTCCTGGATGTTTCTGTAGCAAACAGCCTTGGAAGAGAGAGGTGGTACCTCCTTGCAGAGAAAAGAGGAGGTTTGCTAAAAGCCTTGCAAAACAGTGAGAATGTCTCTTTGGAGCAGAGTGAAGACTGGCTTAATGTCCATAAAATAGATGTGGATTCTTCTCCTGTAAGGGAACCTGCTGCGTGTGCCTGTCAGTGTTGCCCTGTGGAACCTGATGGCCAAGGACATTGATGCAGATAGGTGAGTGCTTACCTGCTTGCTGTGCTATGAATAATTAAGTCTTGTTTTTGTTTTTTGAGACACGGTCTGTCTCTGTCACCCAGGCTGGAGTGCAGTCGTGTGATCTGGACTCACTGCTACCTCCGCGTCCTGGTCTCAATTAATCCTCACACCTCAGCCTCCCAAGTAGCTGAGATCACAGGCACATGCCACCACACCCAGCTAACTTTTGTATTTTTTTTTGTAGAGACTGGGTTTTATCGTGTTGCCCAGGCTAGTCTCGAACTCCTGGGATCTCAAGTGATCCACGGGCCTCGGCCTCCCAAAGTATTGCGATGAGAAGTGTGAGCCCCTGCGTCTAGCTAATAAAGTCTTTTGTTTCTGACTCAGTAGTCTTGTCTTCTGCTACCATCCATGAAAATGTGACAGTTTCACTTGTCAGCTTGTACTGGGGAAGGATCTCAGAGCCCCCACAGTTCTGGACAACTCTGATGGATGCCCAGATTCTAAGCATTTTTGGACAAAAGCCCTGAACACCTGCTTCACCACGTGTGGACACTCTGTTCATCTCAATTTCTTCCATCTTGCACTTCATTTTATTTATTATGCTTCTACTTAACCCTTCACTTGAGTGTGCAGTGGTTATTTTAGAGCATTTGGTACTGAATGTTGGTCTCTATTTTCTCTTGCTTAGCTCATGGAGTCTTCATATTTGTTAGGAGCAAACTCCCATTCCAGGATGGATATCACTTGTGCATGACTCTTGCAGGAAGCACTTCATCTGAGGGATTCAGCCAAATAATAGCATTTTAGAGGAGGATTATGATGAGGGGAAAAAATGGCAGCTCTGTCAGCTCCTTGATCCAGTAATAAATCCAACACTGTTTTCAGGACTTTGCCAGGGTTGGTCAAAAGTAGACTATCTCAGAAAGATGTAGAGTCTATGAAGATTTGTCTGAATCGCATAATTAGAACATGCTCACTAAGAACTTACTGAATTAATGACTGTGCCAAGCCAAGTATTGGTCTTTAGAAATAAAATAATTATTGTAGTCTCAACAATTTCCTAGTGTATAAATGGAACAAAACAAAGGCAGTTCTAAAGGAAAATCAAACTTCAGTCTAAAGGAGTGTGTAAATTGACAAATAATCAATGAACTCTAGGATAAGTGTAAGGGAAAATAAAGATACAACTAATCTGTGGTGACTCATAAAGCACTAAAAGGTTATAACACACCCGTGTTGCCATTGGTTTCTGCTTCCTTTTCCCCTTCTATTTTTTTAATCATATCGAAAATTGTATCATTTTTATTTTATGTTAACTTACACTAGCAGTCTGACTTTTAATGACATATCCTTTAAATAATAAAAGATGATCATAAATTAATGGATTATGTGGATGTGTTTCTGAATATTTTTGCAGTGAGAAGTTTTTATTAAGTTGTGGGATCAGACTGGCTAGTGAAAGAACTGTGCATAGATGTCAGCTTTTAGAAAAATTAATACAATGAAAGAAGAATGAGAATGGTTATTATATTTTACTTAAAAATGAACTATTATAACATAAACTTTCTAACATGAAATGTATTGTTAATGATACAATTGGGACCTAATTACCTTATCTACGACTGAATGGTTTTCTCTTGTAAGCCCTTCCTGCTTAACAGCTTTTCCAAAAGTTGTTTCTCTGTTTGAGAACACTCTTTAGATAGAGGGTGTGTTTTTCCCAATCCCTGGCTAAAGGGGCATAGTGTTTTAGAAGATAAAATCCCCCACAGTAATCCATATTCAAACTAGAAAGGAGAATACGTGCAATAGATGAACTGCAGAAAGGAGAAATAGATGTTAGAACATTTACTTTACATTTTCTTTAAGTTATATGTTCAAACACAGGTTAGAAGCCACACGGCAGTACCAAGTCTCATGGCATGAACGCTGTGATAGGGTCAAGTCTTTATCAGTCTTTGTCTCCAGGCACCTCTGCATAGCTTAGTTGTGCTTGGATAAACTGAGTAGAAGAAGAGCTGAACTGTGTGTGTGTGTGTCTGTGGGAGCGCTGTGGTGTGGGCGAGTCTTCCCCACAGTTATGCAACCAGATGGAAGGACTCTTTCAGATAATCATTTTTCAAAGCATTCCTCTGTGAAGAAATGAAGGGGCACATCTTGCAAAATCACCTGAGCACAAAATCACCAAGCAGCAGAAAAAAACGAAAATCAGCCAACAGGCAAGACACTATTGTCAAAAAGTAAAATAGTAGTAATAATAACAATAATAAAAGCTCAATTAGCATGGATCTCACAAATAAACCCCAAATTCTAATTGAATTTACAGATTTTAACATATAATGCATTAAAATTCTTGAAAAATTAAAGTAGGTACAGTGCTGCCATTCAGAGGTGCCTGACTGCTTTATTTAATCAACCTATCTAATGAAAGTGAAGAACCATGGAACACAGAGATAATAGAAGCCCTGATGGTCAGCCAACCAAGGGGCCCTTCCCATGTGCTCTGGGTCATGAAGCCAGCCCCCTCTGACATGGCCAAAACAGCCTGATTTCCCGCAGCCATCTCTCCTTGCTGGGATGAATAAGTCAGACAGGGAGGTGTTCACATGGCCAGAACAAAGGTCAAGGACAGTAGTGTTTCTTATGTTGTCTCTTTTATACTTTCACTGGTAGCCTATCTCTCTCTCCCCCACCTCTCAATATGTAAACATGCACACACCTGCGTAGCATGTATGTGTATATGCATGTACACAGATATTCATAATAATGTAATATCTATACTACATTTAACTATTCTGTACCTGCGCTTTTCAATTCAGAATACTTTCACATGCTTTAAAAAAATACATTTCTGCAGACGCTTGATTGGGAAAGTAATTCAGATACTAGTTTATTTGCTATTTATAATTTGCCTACTAATAAGAGCAAAAACACACGAACATGTTACACAGCATAAAATACTGTGCAATAAGTCCGAAAATAATAAGACAGAATGAAAGGAAGAGAAAAGTTTGTATCAGATAAACAGGGCTGAGCATGTCAAAAGGATTGAGTGCAAAATTTAATTGCCAAGTATTCTAAGGTTTTAAAATTCTCAGTGCCTAATGAAAGGAAACCATAGGAAATAATTGGTTTTGATTTCCAGACAGAGAACAGAGACACAGGATGATTAAGAGGTGTTTTAAGATCACATGATAAGAAGGTGTGTGACTCAATTCAAATGCGGCTCTCCAGATTGCTAAATTTGTACCTTTTCCACCATAACTCAGTAAGACAGTACTCAATGCTAAATAACTAACTAGTAGTTTAGATGAGTCTAGTCCACTAAAAAGAGCAACCAGCTCAGTTTAGCACAATCATGCCATAAACTAGAATACCTTCTAGCTCAAAGACAACTTTATACGATTGAATCGGCCAGAGTAATTGGTATTGATTATAATAGTGGCCAACATAGTGATTGGGTTGGCACAGCCACATTCTGATTTGTGATTGATGAATAAACAATAGCAATATGTCTACACTGAGGAACATTTAAATGTTGTTTAATGTCAGGAAATGCTTCACCTCTTTAAGCTTTGCAGATGACCAGGCGTCTACTGAAACATTCATTAACAGGCGAGGCCAGTAAACTACAGCCACCTGCCAACTAGACAGATGATCGTCTCCCAAGAGCACCACTAAATATGTTTAGCACAGGATAGATACACAGTGTGCCCATGCGTAGAGAACACCCCTATTGTGGCACACAAGTCCATTGTGCTGAAACTGTTAAACTATGAGTGATAGGCACCTGCTGGTGCCAAACACACCAGGATGCCCACTTAGGTACTGTCTGGCATACTTTGCCTTGGAAAACCAAAGCACAAAAGACGTAACTTACTTGCTCAAAGGCCAAAAGCATTTTTTCTTGGATCAGCAACGCTAAGGCAGGCTTCAGGCTCCTTCTCCTCTACTTCAATCAGTGCACAAACCACACACTCTCTCCATAGCTCCTGACAAGTTTCCATCAGGGATGATTTCTCACTGACAACACTTATTCTCCAGTTGTCAAAGTACTCCCCTAAGCTTGTAACAGGCAACCAACGTCTTATTAGCACTCCTAACTCAACTATCTTTCCATGTCTCTCCATATCTTTCAATTAACTCTAGCTGAACTCCCAGAAGACCTGACTTAAACTGATATGGGACAAAACCATTCTCTCCCTTAACATACGTGTTCATTCCCAGCTCACTAGAAGTCGATTCTTATTTGGTTTATTCTTTTGTTTAGCACAGATTGGAAGGAGTTCTTGCGTGTATAAAACCAATTTCTCCTGGACGTGGAAACCATCTTTTTTAAGTGGCAGCTACTATCAGAAGTTTTAGCTGCCATCATTATTCTGATTGGGAGTTCAGTTTTGTTTTTAAAAATTCTTCTTTTCATCTTTTAGGAATTTCATTATTTTTATCATCTACAGAAATACTTTGACTCATTCATTGTGCACTTTTTTATTGATGTTATTTATAATACTGAAAGTTCAATTCAATTCCTCTTTTAAAGATAGTCAGATTTATTTTTGCAGTATATATAAAAATACTGAAAAATGTTTAATACATGAAGAGTTTACTTCAATATGCTATTTATATTTCAAAATAGTAATAGTTTAATAATCTTGTGTTAACTTTATTAAAAAATAAACTCCACGTCCCTGCAAAAGACAGGAACTCATCCTTTTATGGCTGCATAGTATTCCATGGTGTATATGTGCCACATTTTCTTTATCCAGTTTATCATTGATGGGCATTTAAGTTGGTTCCAAGTCTTTGCTATTGTGAATAGTGCTGCAATAAACATAGGTGTGCATGTGTCTTTACAGTAGAATGATTTATTTGGGTATATACCCAGTAATGGGATTGCGGGGTCAAATGGTATTTGTGGTTCTAGATCCCTGAGGAATCGCTACACTGTCTTCCACAATGGTTGAACTAATTTACACTCCCACCAATAGTGTAAAAGCATTCCTATTTCTCCACATCCTCTCCAGCATCTGTTGTTTCCTGGCTTTTTAATAATGACCATCTTAACTGGTGTGAGCTGGTATTTCATTGTGGTTTTGATTTGCATTTCTCTAATGACCACTGATGATGAGCTTTTTTTCATATATTTCTTGGCTGCATAAATGTCTTCTTTTGAGGTGTCTGTTCATATTGTTTGCCCACTTTTTAATGTTTTTTTTTCTTGTAAATTTGTTTAAGTTCCTTGTAGATTCTGGATATTAGCCCTTGCCATATGGATAGATTGCAAAAATTTTCTCTATGGGTGAAGCTTAAAACCATCATTCTCAGCAAACTAACATAGGAAGAGAAAACCAAACACTGCATGTTCTCACTCATAAGTGGGAGCTGAACAATGAGAACACATTGACACAGAGAGGGGAACATCACACACCAGGGCCTGTCGGAGGTTGGGGACCAGGGAAAGGATAGTATTAGGAGAAATACCTAACGTAGATGATGGGTTGATGTGTGCAGCAAACCACCATGGCGTGTGTATACCTATGTAACAAACCTGCATGTTCTGCACATGTATGCCAAAACTTAAAGTATAATTAAAAATAAACTCTATTGTTATAATATTTATACCAATTTACCCAGTAATTCTTGTTCTCTTTCTCTCTCAATATGCGTTTACCTCTTTCTCCCAATCTGTCTCTCTCAATCTCTCTCTGCCTTTCTCTTCCTGCTTCAATCTCTTTCTTTCTCTTGTTATGTCTTTCTCTCTCTTTCTTAGTGTGTGCCTCAATCTTTCTTTCTCTTTCGGTATTTCTCTCTCCTCTCTTTGTCTCCCTGTTCTATATTTCCAGAGCAGTACTGAGTTTCCAGCACAGAGAAGCAAGTTTGCAACCTCTCCCCTGACAGGTCCGGAGGGTGCAGTTGTGGGCATTGTTGCTGGAAGCTTTGGCTCCAAGCTTCATCTTAAAGTTATTTCAGTGATTCTGAAAACTCCATAATACTATTTGAATAAATGTATTTATTTTGCAGAAGTCGGCCAGAATCAGCATCTATTGCTTACCAATAAGGACTCTAACCAGTAATTTTTTCTTTAGGGAAGAGGTTCCTAAATTCTCTGACCCTTAGCGCCTCAGCTGTTTTGTTTTTGGTTTTTTTGTTTGTTTGTTTGTTTTTATTCCCTAGCATGCCCAGGCCAAAAGAACTATCTAATAGTATGTGTTTATTAAATACTTATTTATACTTAATACTGGATATAGTTAGGCTGTGTCCCCATTCAAATCTCATCTTGAATTGTAGCACCCATACTTCCCATGTGTTGTGAGAGGGACCAGGTGGGAGGCAATTATCATGGGGATGGGTCTTTCCCATGCTGTTCTCATGACAGTGAGTAAGTCTCATGAGACCTTATGGTTTATAAAGGAAATTTCCTACACATGCCTCTTTTGCCTGCTGCCCGGTAAGATGTGACTTTGCTCTTCCTTTATCTTCTGCCATGATTGTGAGACCTCTCCAGTCACATGGAGCTGTGAGTCCCTGAAAACACTTTCCTTTATAAATTACCCAGTCTTGGGTATGTCTTTATTAGCAGCATGAGAACTGACTAATACAGTAAACTGGTACCAGGTAGCGGGGCACTGCTATAAAGATACCCAAAAATGTGGAAGCAACTTTGAAACTGGGTAACAGACAGTGGTTGGAAGAGTTTGGAGAGCTCAGAAGAAGACAGGAAAATGTGGGAAAGTTTGGAACTTCCTAGAGACTTGCTGAATGTCTTTGATCAAAATGCTGCTAACGATATGGACAATAAGGTCCAGGCTGAGGTGGTCTGAGATGGAGATGAGAAACTTGGTGGGAACTGAAGTAAAAGTCACTGTTGCTATGCAAAGAGACTGGTGGCATATTACCCCTGCCCCAGATCTGTGGAACTTTGAACTTGAGGGAGATGATTTAGGGTATCTGGGGGAAGAAATTTCTAAGCAGCAGAGCATTCAAGAAGAAGGAGAGCATAAAAGTCTGGAAAATTTTCAGCCTAATGATGTGATAGAAAAGAAAAACCCATTTCTGGAGAGAAATTTAAGCTCGCTCAGAAATTTGCATAAATAACTAGGAGCCAAATGTTAATCACCAAGATAGTGGGGAGAATGTCTCCAGGGCATGTAAGAGACCTTCACAGCAGCCCTTCCCATCATAGGCCTAGAGGCCCAGGAAGAAAAAATGATTTCCTAGGCTGGGCCCAGGGCTCCCTTACAGTTTGCACCCTGGGGACTTGGTGCACTGTGTCCCAGCCACTCCAGCCATGGCTAAAAGGGGCCAAGGTACAGCTTGGGCCATGGCTTCAGAGGGTGCAAGCCTGAAACCTTGGCAGCTTCCCTGTGATGTTGAGCCTGTGGATGCACAGAAGGCAAGAAATGAGCTTTGGGAACCTCTGCCTAGATTTCAGAGGTGGTATGGAAAACACCTGGATGTCCAGGCAGAGGTATGCTGCATGAGTCCAGCCCTCATGGAAAACCTCTGCTAGGGCAGTGCAGAAGGGAAATGTGGGGTTGGAGCCCCCACACATGTAGTCCCTACTGGGGCACTGCTTAGTGGAGCTGTGAGAATGATAGATCCTCCAGACCCCAGAATGATAGATCCACTGACAGCTTGTACCATGTACCTGGAAAGGCCACAGACAACATCAGCTTATGTAAGCAGCCAGGAGGAGGGCTGTATCTGCAAAGCCACAGGGGTGGAGCTGCTCAAGGCCACAGGATCCCACCTCTTGCAGCAGCATGACTTGGATGTGAGACATGGAGTCAAAGGAGATCATTTTGGAGCCTTAAGATTCGACAGCCCCATTGGATTTTGGACTTTCATGGGACCGGTGGCCCCATTCATTTTGGCCAATTTCTCTCATTTGGAATGGCTATATGTACCCAATGCCTGTACCCCAATTGTATCTAGGAAGTAACTAACTTGCTTTTGATTTTACAGGCCCATAGGCAGAAGGGACTTGCCTTGTCTCAAATGAGACTTTGGACTATTAACTTTGAAGTTAATGCTGAAATGAGTTAAGACTTTGTGGGACTGTTAAGAAGACATGATTGGTTTTGAAATGTGGGGATGAGATTTGGGAGGGGCCGGTGTGGAATGAAATGGTTTGGCTCTGTCACTACCCAAATCTCATCTTGAATTGTAGCCCCTGTAATTTCCACATAATTCTCATGTGTCATGGGAGGGACCCAGTGGAAGGTAATTTAATCATGGAGGTCATCTTTCCCATGCTGTTCTCATGATGGTGAATAAGTCTCATGAGATCTGATGGTTTTATAAAGGGCAGGCAAGAGGGCATGTGTGGGGAACCATCAGATTCCCCACACATGCCCTCTTGCCTGCTGCTATGTAAGACATCCCTTTGCCCTTCCTTCATCTTCTGCCATGATTGCAAGGCCTCCCCAGCCATCTAGAACTCTGAGTTCATTAAGCCTCTTTCCTTTATAAATTACTCAGTTCTGGATATTTCTTTATTAGCAGCATGAGAACTGACTAATACAATACTTATTAAGCAGTTGTATTTAAACATCTTAATAAATACTTATATCCTAAAATGTGGTAGTCATTTAAAAAATAATATAGATATATGGAATGAAAAATATTTATTTCACTTTTAAATAATTAGTAAGCATGTACGTATGTATATATATATGTTGGGAACTGTATTATTGGACAAATCTTATATCAGGTTGAATACAACATCTTCAATTCATAGTCACACTGATTTTCATGTAGGATTTGCTTCTCATCACAGTAATAGTGAAAAATCCAATTTTGCCAAGATCCGATGTCATCAAGTGAAGTGTCACATGATCTAACATTGAGACTGTGGATTACCCAGAACTGGTTCATGGGATGGCCAATGGATGTTGAATGTGGTTGTATTTCCCTTAAATATACAAAATATTCCATGGTCCCCTGCATGTTCTCTGTGACCCCTTGAGGTGCTTCAGCACACAGTTTGTCAATAGTAGCTTCAGGGTAATACGAACTTTCATGGGCATGCATGAAACAAGATAATATACAAAGTAAGGTTCATTGAGCTATTCAGCAGGCACTTATGAGTTCTGCTCTATGCTCAGTGCTGTATTGGTAGCCCAGGATGTACATACGTATTGTTCCTGCCATAAAATACCTTTCAGGCCATTGAGAAAACAAACTTGTACAGAACCTATGATGCAGTCCATTTTCTTCATGGAATTAAATATGTGTATTTATGGAGGTAGAAACAATGTATAGAAGCACAGAAAAGGACAACCAAGCTCTATGTGAGAATCAGGAAAGGATTTATCTAAAAGTTAACACCTGAAGTGAGCCTCAAAAGATTCGAGGGAAGATGTGATGAGAACATTTAGGACATACAGAAAGGAGACATACAAGCCAGATGTCACTGGAAGCTGATCTGAATGTTTCCTGGATCATAGTATGTGTTAGAGGAGGGAGAAACAGAAGCAGAGGCTAAATGGCTGAGCACATGCCCCAGCTGGACTGGTCTTGTGAGCAGTTTCAGAACATTATCCATTGTTGACAGATGCAATGGGAAATTGTGAGTAGGATGATGCTATCATGATTTCATAATTCAGCAGTGGCTATAGATGTATTGGTAGACAGGGGAAAAAGGAAGGTAGGGAGATGATACCAAGGCCAAGACACTACTAAGAAGGTATGAGGTGGACAAATAACAAAAAAGATGGAAATGGAGCTTAATACAGGAGAAGGGACAGATACTAATCAAAGAAAAGAGGCAAAATACCGCAGGTGGTGATAATGTTAGGGATCTAAATAAAAGTGATCAATGAGAAGGAGTAGTCAGTTGGAGGTAGAGCAGAGGTAGAATAGGATGGCCAAATGTGGCCCTACCAACTCAAGGATAACTGAACAAAGACCTGAGGCAGGTGAGTGAACAAAACATGCATGAATTTCATGAAGAGCTTTGCAGTGGTTCTTATATGGGGATATTTTACCTCCTAGGGGACTTTGGCAGTGTCTGGAGATATTTTTGGCTGTCACGGTGAGGGGGACAGTTGCTGCTGCTATCTAGTAGGTAGACCTTAGGGATTTGCTAAATATCTTACAGCTCACACGACACTTCCCACAAAACAAAGAATTACCCATCCCCACATGTCAAAATGCTGAGGTTGAGGAACTCTACAGGGTGAAACTGAAACTGACCCAATTGTCTCATAGAACTGATGTTTATGGTTTCTCTGAATAAACATAGAAATTGACCTTCCCGTCTTGAAACTTTAGGATACATTAATCTTATCTGAGTTCCTTTCTCAGCAAACCAACTGTCAGGGCTCCCAGGTAGCATCAAGGAGCTGAAACTCACCAGATCACCCTATCTGGACAATGAGATGCCAGACTCCTCACCGTCATGGTCGTAATTTGCCAAACGGATCACCTGCTTCCTATTGTCCAACTTTTCTTCCTTACTCCTCCCTACTTCCTGTTTTACTACACAAGGTTACATTTCTTCTCTTCTATATAAACCCCTAATTTTAGTTAGTCAGGGAGAAGAATTTGAGACTGATCTCCCATCTTCTTGGCTGAAGTACCCAATTGAAGCCTTCTTTCCTGGCAATACTCATCAGCTCAGTGATTGACTTTCTGTGCAGCGAGCAGCAGGTCCAAGACTGAACCCCTGGTGTTACCATAACAAAATGAGTTTCAAGTCCCGAGTCATTTCAATGGCTGGAAGAGGACACATGTTTGAACTGAAAATGTGACAGTGGAGATAAAGTGTAATGGCTACATCTGCAAAAATGTTTAAGGGGTGGATTCCACAGAATTTGGAACTTATTAGGCATGAGCTACAGAGTAAATGTTTCTGAAAAGAGCAACTGGGTGAATGGTGATGCCTCTTTTGGGGCCCCAGACCCCATGACTGTCATGTGCTGGTGCTCCTTCCCTGGTTGTGCTGTCTCTCCACCTGACACTTTCTACTGATCACCTGCAGGAGCTCTTCTCAGAGGTTCCTGAGCTCCTATTGCAGTTTCCCATATTGTCATAGCACCTGGCATACAGTAGGTGCACAATAAGGAATTGCTAAACTGAATGTAGTGGTGGGCAGATAACCCACATTGCTTGAGGATTGACTCAGAGGGAAGGAATTTGAGAAAGCAAAAGTGAACTCTTCTTTCTGAAAGTGTGATTATTTAAGAAAATAGAAACGTAAATATACCAATTTTCCCAAATATGTTACTATACAGTGCATACTTTGTCATCTGTTCCTCAGAGGTAAGTGTATTAGTTCGTTTTCATGCTGCCATGAAGAAATACCCAAGACCGGGTAATTTATAAAGAAAAGAGGTCTAATTCACTCACAGTGCCACATGGGTGGGAGGAGGCCTCAGGAAACTTACAATCACAGGGTGGAACGAGAGAAAATGAGGGCCAGCAGGGAAATGCCAGACACTTATAAAACCGTCAAATCTCATGACAACTCACTCGCTATCACGAGAACAGCATGGGGAAAACCACTCCCATGATTCAATTACCTCCCCCTGGTCCCATCCTTGACATATGGGGATTATTATCATACAAGGTAAGATTTGGATGGGGACACAGAGCCGAAACATATCAATAAGTATCCAGAAATCTTACAGAAGTGGCTCACTCAATCCAGATATTATCATAGCCGCAATCAAGCTAATACTAAGAACTTTACAGTAAGCTCCATAGCATGACTGAATTCAGTCCTCACCACAGCGTTGAGTTGGCACCCTCATTACATGCATGAAAGAAGACATTACTGGATTTGTGTCCTGTTGTAATCTCAGCATCCTGTGGCGGGCCTGGCGCATAATAAATACTTAGTATTTCTTGAAAGAAAAAATAAATAACTTTCACAAATGAAGCAACTGTGGCTTTAGAGAGATCAAGTAATTGCCAAAGATCATGCAGCTGGTAAGTAAAAGAGCGTCTCAACCCTCCCTCTGCAGAGATGCTGGTAAAAACATCTTTGATTTAGCTTCTCCATGTTGGTTGCGGGTCATCCACTGGACTTGGTCTAAGTTTCCAGGTTGCTTCTTCCTTTCTTGGGGCTGACTATCTACCCCTTTTATGAGGTGTTTTGGGATTTCACCCACAGTCTCGCCCCCACCTCCATTTATTTTAGAAGATTGTGCACTCTCTCTGTAAGTGACATTAGGGCAATTGATCCAGAAGCAAACGTTTATTTGAACCTGCTGAGTCAAGTGCTGCCACCTTCAGGAAGACAAACCAAACCCATTTACTGCCCCTCTTCCTCTTTTGTTCTTTCTTAAGAATTCTGGGAACAATAATTCAAGGGAATCATTTCTTATTTTTTACTGATTTTAGCCTTTTCACAGATAACAGATTATTTCCTTGGACTATCAATTACAAGATTCTCGAAAAAAGAGCAAATATCCACATGTGTCTTAGAGTGCCGTTGGGTAATATTTGTGAAATGACTGTGTTTTATGTGTACTTGAAAACAAACACGTGCATGACCCTGCTTTCCATACATGTCTTGCAAACATTAACTTCTTGTTAAAATGTTCACTGCTAATACCAAAGATTGCTTGTTATTCAAAAGAATTACAGCCCCCTTCCACCCAGATAATGAAAGCACATCATCTCATAGGCCTGTTAAAAATGATATAGACAAAGTACTGAAAATGCTCTGCAGGGAATGGCCTTATGCTGGCCCCTTTAGGGATGATTGAGATGAACTAATAGGTTTCTTTTATGTCTCATTTATATGATTCTAATTACGGCCTCCTTTTCGTTCCTGTGGTTGTTCTCATCTGCCCACACAAATGTGCTGCACTTGCGACCCGACCTAGCTTCCCTTCCTCCACTCCACCATAGCAACTTTCTCTTGGGACTTTTCTCAGTGTTTAGTATCTACTCTTTCAGGAAACTGCTTGTAAATTGCAGACTTCCCTGAAGCACCATTGTACATTTAACAGAGAAGGAAGAAATCCCAGGTAGGACTCTTTCTGTGATGTGCATTTAAAACATTATTATGGGTAAATAGAGGGAAATGATACAGAACCTAGGGCCAAAGGAATGTGTTGATTTCTCCATGGAATCTATGATTCTCTTCATTGGTCCTGACTGGATGTGGTATATCACATTCACATGAATGTTTATGCAATCATCTATTATTATTGCAAAAAGGATGGAATATATTCTGGACCTAAGACATTCGGTGGCCTTTTGCCTCCTATTGAAATTCAAGAAACTTCAAAATGTTTTGAAGAATGGTGCCAGAAAGAACCACGCAAACTACAGTGTTCTCTGGCTTGCGCTTGGATTGGAGCAACTGTGTGGGGGAAATCACGTGGAAATTTTTAAAGCTCTTAGGGTAGACAAGTTTAACCCAAGATACTACATTTGAAGAGAACTTCTCAAGCCTGGGCACTTCATTTTTCACTTCCCTTCAATCAAACAGCAAGAAGAAAACAGAGCAGACAGATAAAATAGCTGACATCAGGCTGCAGAGTTCCCAGGTGTGCAATATTCTAGACACTAGGTCTTTGAAAATGTGCTTCTCTTGGTCTCTAGGGCCTTGTGGGAAAGCCATGATGTCAGGGGAAGGGAGGAAGCAAGGAAGGAAGGGAGGGAGG
>CAUYLG010070485.1:0-28246 GCA_963573385.1 Cacajao melanocephalus
ATGATAAATGATGTCTTTTTCCTGGACTCTCGTGCCCCAGCCTTCTGAGTAGCTGGGATTACAGGTGCCTACCACCACTTCTGGCTAATTATTTTTTAAGTGTTAATAGAGACAGGGTTTGACCATGTTGGCCAGACTGGTCTTGAACTCCTGACCTCAAGTGAACTACCCACCTCGGCCTCCCAATGTGCTGGGATTACAGGTGTGAGCCACCATGCCTGGCCTTCCTGGGCTGTTTCTTACCATGTGGGGAATAAGATGCTTAGTAAAGTCTAGGGTTCAAACTTGGGCTGCCAGTTACCAGCTTTGCAAATGGTCAGGCCGTTGCCTCTCTGTGCCTCAGTTTCCCTATCAATAAAATGGGGGCTATCATAGCATCTACTTTATAAAGTGGCTGTGACAGCGAAAGTTAATTCTGGGCCGGGTGCGGTGGCTCACACCTGCTATCCCAGAAGTTTGGGAGGCTGAGGTGGGCGGATCTCTTGAGGTTGGAGTTCGAGACTACCCTGGCCATCATAGGGAAACCCTGTCTCTACTAAAAATACAAACATTAGCCAGGCATGGTAGTGGGCACCTGCAATCCCAGCTACTCAGGAGGCTGAGGCAAGAGAATCACTTGAACCTAGGAGGCGGAGGTTTTAGTGAGCCGAGATTGTATGGCTGCAAAAATAATAATACATAAAGTTAATTCTAGTATATAGTGGCTTGTAGAAAACCCTTTATAAATAGTATTGTTACTATATTTTTTCCCTCTGAGTTTGTGCCTTTTTTCTTTTTTGGTGATAGGGTCTCCCTCTGTCACTCAGGCTGGAGCGCCGTGGAGCGATCACAGCTCACTGCAGCCTCCAACTCTCAGGCTCAAGTGATCCTCCTGCCTCAGCCTCCCAAGTAGCTAGGACTACAGGCATACGCCACCACGCCTGGCCGTTCTATTTGTTTGTAGGGACAGGGCCTCCCTATGTTGCCGAGGCTGGTCTTGAACTTGGGCTTAAGTGATCCTCCCGCTTCGACCTTTGAAAATGTCAGGACTCCAGGCGTAAGCTTCCGCCCCTGGCCTGAATTTGTACTCTCTATGAGGTTCAGAGATGCTTGTGTGCAGGGAGATCGTCGTCCCAGGACCTCCCAGGCCCTCAGGCTTAGAGTCAGGGATTGAGGAAGTGAGATGATTCCCTGGGGTAAATCTACCCGGGAACCAGTCCTCGTGCCTGTTGAGTGACATAGCGGATGCCTCTGCCACACACTCTCTCTCCTCTGCCTGGACGGTGTACACCACTCAGAGCCCCTGATGGTGGGGACTCTGAGTCTGTCCCTGTCGGGATAATTGCCAGAGAGTGCACAGAGCAAAGCCTCCAAAGCCCCGACCCTGGACTGTGACTCCCTGGATGAAGAGGGGGTGCAGACCCTGATTTCTGCACATAAATAGGAGCACCTGTGTCCTCGGCTGAGGCTGTTGGGCCAGCAGCCCCCAAGCTCTCCCCCTACAAGCAGAGGGGAGAAGGGGCATAGCTGCCCCCTCTGCCTGCCACAGCAGTCACCAAGGTTCCCACCAGCTGCTCCCTTCTCAGAGTTCACCGGGTATCAGCCTGCCAGACACCCACAGCCATGCCCTACCTCCTGGGGTTAACAGACCCACACAGTCCTTACTGAACCCAAGACATGGAATCACATACAATCCTCTCAACAGTCCCCAAGGAGGCAGGTGCTATTATCAGCCTCATTTTATAGATGGGAAACAGGCTCAGAGAGGGTCTATCACTTGCCAAAGGTCACACAGCATGGGAGTCACAGAGCAGGGATTCAAACTCCAGGCTACATTCTTTTTTTTTTTTTTCCCCCTTGAGACAGAGTCTTGCTCTGTTGCCCAAGCTGGTGTGCAGTGACACAGTGTCAGCTTACTGCAAGCTCCCTGTCCTGGGCTCAGGTAATCTTCCCACCTCAGCCTTCTGAGCAGCTGGGACTACAGGTGTTCACCACCATGCCTGGCTAATTTTTGTGATTTTTTTGTGGAGACAGCGTTTCTCCGTGTTGCCTAGGCTGGTCTTGAACTCCTGGGCTCAAGCAATCCTCCCGCCTTGGCCTCCAGAAGTATTGGGATTACAGGTGTGAGCCACCATGCCCAGCCCAGGCTGCACTCTTAACCACCACCCTTCACGGTCTATCACAACAAATAAACAGCTGCCTGTGACCTCTGAGGCCACTGTGAAAGTCTTGGAGGTCTGTGTTGTCATCAACCTCACTGCGCAAGGAGGAAAGCGAGGGCCAGAGACGGGGAGGGCCTGGCTCAAGGGCACAAGCAGGCAGGGGGCGGATTAATGATGAGCACAGGGGTCAGCCTGCCTCTGAGTGAATAAGTGCATGAGGAGGGAGGGAATGAGGGGGGATGGATCTGTGGATGCATGGGTGATTTGATAGATGGATGTATGGATGAGTGAATAAATGGATGTATGGATTATGGATGGATGGATGAGTGGGCGGGTGGATGGATGGATGGATGGATGGATGGATGAATAGGGCGGTGGGTGAGCAGGTAGGGGGGTAAATGGATGCATGGATTTGTGAGAGGATGGTTGTATGGATTATAGATGGATGGATGGATGCATGAACAGGTGAATGTATGGATTATGGGTGGGTGGATTAGTAAACGGGTGGACGTATGGATTATGGATGGATGGATGAGTGGGTAGATAAATGGATTGTGGGTGGATGGATGAATGGGTAGGTGGATAGGTGGATGAGTGAATGGATGGGAGTGGATGAATGGGTGGGTTAGTGGATACGTATATGGATTATGGATGGATGTAAGGATGAGTGGGTAGATGGATGGGTGAGTGGATGGATGGATGGATGGATTGATGGGTGGGTAGATGGATTGATGGGTGGGTGGATGGATAGATGGGTGAGTGGATGGGTGGATGGATATATGGATTATGGATGGATGGATTTGAATAGATGGATGAATGGATGGATGGATAGATGGATGGACTGATGAGTAGATGGATGAATGGGTGAGTTGATGTATGGATGGATGGATTGATGGGTGGGTGGGTAGGTTGATGGATGGCTGGATGGGTAGATGGATGAGTGGATGGATATATGGATTATGGATGGATTGGATAGATGGATGATTAGATGGGGGGATGAGTAGATTGATGGGTGAGTGGATGGATGGATGGGTGGGTGGGTAGAAGGATGTATGGACTGATGGATGGGTGGATGGGGGATGGGTGAGCATATGGATATATGGATTACAGATGGATGGTTAGATAGATGGAAGAGTGGATGGATGGATGGATGGGTAGATTGATGGGGGGGCGGGTGGATGGATGGGTGTGTGGATGGATAGATGAGTTAGTGGGTGGGTGTATGGGTTATTGGTGGATGTATCAATGGATGAGTGAATGGATATATGGATTACCGGTGGACTGATGGATGGATGGGTTGTTTTTCACCCTTCCCCTGTAGGGAGCTCTAAGCTTGGTTCACACGGCAGATGGGGTGAGAGGGTGGTGGGTGGGACAGACACTACTGGAGTCAGTTCCAAGCGGGTAGAGAAGGATTCTGGAATCAACTCCAAGGCGGCGTCTAAGAGAGCATCCAGCCATCCACTCCTTCAGCAAACACGTACTGAACACCTGCTGCATGCCAGGTGCTCTTTTAGGCACTGGGCATCCATGCGACAGTGAGTGGAGCACATGAAATCCCTCTCCTGTGGGGCTGACAACTTCAGCAGGGCTCGGGCTGTGTGAGAGCCCCACTGGAGCAGATTCAGGAGGGAACAGCCAGTGTTGATGGCTCTCAGAATTTTACTATAAAAAGAACCAGGCCGGGAGCAGAGGCTCACGCCTGTAATCCCAGCACTTTGGGAGGCCAGGGTCGGTGGATCACTTGGGGTCACGAGTTCGAGACCAGCCTGGCCAACATGGCAAAACCCCATCTCTACTAAAACTACAAAAATTAGCCGGGTGTGGCAGTGCACACCTGTAGTCCCGGCTACTTAGGAGGCTGAAGCAGGAGAATTGCTTGAACTCAGGAGTCAGCAGTCAGCTGAGATCGTGCCACTGCACTCCAGCCTGGGTGACAGAGCGAGACTCTGTCTCAAAACAACAACAACGACAATAACAACAACAAAATCGGTATCCTAATGAGGGTCATTACCAGTTCCTGATGCTTCGGGCAATTTTCCAATGTTCCAGAGTCTGTCATCCCCCTGCCCACAAGGCCAAAAGTGACAGCCAGCAGCCAGGGCCTCACAGCCCAAGGTCTAAGCCCAGGGTCTCCATGTGGAAGTGGTTGATTTTGATTTTAATACGCTGGTTTCAGAGCCCTGGAGGCTGTGGGTTCTTGCACCTCAGCCCTAGAGGAGTAATGAGGCTTCTCCAGAGAGGCTGAGAAGCTGGAAACAGCTTCAAGAAGTCAGGTTGCTAGTCGGGTGTGGTGGCTCATGCCTGTAATCCCAGCACTTTGAGAGGCTGAGGTGGGCAGATCACGAGGTCAGGGGTTCCATACCAGACAGACCAACATGATGAAACCCCATCTCTACTAAAACTACAAAAATTATTTGGGCGTGGTGGCTCATGCCTGTAGTCCCGGCTACTTAGGAGACTGAAGCAGGAGAATTGCTTGAACCGGGGAGGCGGAGGTTGCAGTGAGCTGAGATTGAGCCATGGCACTCCAGCCTGGCGACAGAGTGAGACTCTGTCTCTCAAAAAAAAAAAAAAAAAAAGGAGATGGGGCCTTCGGTAACTCCTAGCCACAAGCAATCCTCCTGCCTCAGCCTCTCAAAGTGCTGGAATTACAGGTGTGAGCCACCGTGCCTGGCCCCAACGTTCACTTTTTTAAAAAATTAGGTTTACTCTTTCTCCCCATTTGAATGGCAACTCTGAGGACAGGAAGCTGCGTGTTGTATTCACTGCTGAAACTGCTCGTCCTGGCATACAGTAGGTGCTCAATCAATACCTGTAGAATGCACAAGTAATAACCTCCACAGAACACCAGGCACAGGCCAGATCCGAGCTTCAGCTTTTCCTAGGCATGCATTTATTTAATTATCCCAAGAAGCCCTGTAAGAAAGGTAATATTGGAGACCGGGCGCGATGGCTCACGCCTGTAATCGCAGCACTTTGGGAGGCCGAGGTGGGCGGATCACGAGGTCAGGAGTTCGAGACCAGCCTGACCAACATGGTGAAACTCCCGTCTCTACTAAAAATACAAAAATAAGCAGGGGGTGGTGGCGTGCGCCTGTAATCCCAGCTACTCGGGCGGCTGAGGCAGGAGAATCGCCTCAACCCAGGAGGCGGAAGTTGCAGTGAGCCGAGACTGTGCCATTGCACTCCAGCCTAGGTAACAAGAGCGAAATTGTGTCTCAAAAAAAAAAAAAAAAAAAGATAGTAGTATTAGCATCCCGTTTTATAGACGGGAAAATTGAGGCCCAGAGCTGTTAGACTGGAGCCCGCCCCCCTGAGTCCAACCCCTCTGTGCTACCACCTCTGGCTCTGGACCTGTGGGTTTGTCAACACGTGTTCTCGGCATGACCAGCTGCACGAACGTCACACATACCAGGAGCTTGCACGGGTCTGGGGTGGGGGCCGCATCAGCCCCGGGAACCTGAGCCTGGAGGTCAGCGTGTGTCCCAGTCCCGGGGGCCAGCGGAGGCAGCACGTAGGGAGAGGCAGCAGGTCCAACCTCCACGCCTTGTTCTCTCTCCCGGAGCCAGCTTTCCTCCCGCCTGCCTCGGCCTGGACCCGGCCCAGCTGCTGACCTCGGGAACTCGAGTGCCCCCAGGGATGCAGACAATCAATTAGAATTGGCAGCGCCCGCCTAAGTAAAAGGCCTGCTTTAATGAGGACGCCGTGCGCTGCCGTGGGCGCAGGCGCTGGGCTGAGCCCGGCGGGGGCTGGGGCTGCGGGGTCACGTGGCCACCGGGGCCCACCTGCCTGTCAAGTTGAGTCCCCGTGTGTGCGCTCATTATGTTTATCATTGGGCCAGGGCTATGTGCAGATGGGGGAGAGCAGCCCCTAACTTATGCAAGCCGTCTGTGTGCTAGGCCTTGTGGTGGATTCGTGGAAACTGTAGAGACGAGACGCCCTCTAGTGGGGTCCAGAGGAGGCATCAGGGTGGGCTTCCTGGAGGAAGCAAACACATACACTGACTTGAAATTCAGTCCTGAGAAAGGGAAAGGAGGAGGAGTTTTGAGGCCTGGTTAAGAATGAGGCTGGGCGCGGTGGCTCACAACTGTAATCCCGGCACTTTGGGAGGCCGAGGTGGGTGGATCACCTGAGGTCAGGAGTTCAAGATTAGCCTGGCCAACATGGTGAAACTCCATCTCTACTAAAAATAAATAAAATTAGCAAGGCATGGTGGCAGGTGCCTGTGATCTCAGCTACTTAGGAGGCTGAAGCTGGAGAATCGCTTGAACCTGGGAGGCAGAGGTTGTAGTGAGCTGAGATCACTCTACTACACTCCAGCCTGGGCAACAGAGCAAAACTCATCTCAAAAAAAATAAAAGAATGAGTTCAGCCTGGGTTAGGGGGCTCCTACCTATGATCCTAGTGGTTTCGGAGGCTGAAGTGGGAGGATCACTTGAGGCCAGGAGTTAAAGACCAGCCTGGGCAACACAGTGAGACCCTCATCTCAAAAAAATAAAAAAACTTAGCTATAGTCCAGCTACCTGGGAGGCTGAGACGGGAGGATTGCTTCAGCCCAGGAGCTCTAGGCTGTAGTAAGCTGTAATTGTGCCTCTGCACTCCCGCCTGGGTGGCAGAGTGAGACCCCATGTCAAAACAAAAAATTGAATTAGTCCCGTGTATGGGTTGTCTAAGTCAGGATAACACAGCAAAGTCTCATGAAGCCTGCAGATGGGATTTCATCTTGAGGTCCTGAACCAATTACAGCCGCAAAGGCCCTATTTACAAATAAGGTCACATTCTGGGGATCTGGGTGCATATAATTTTTTTTTTTTTGAGGCAAGGTCTCACTCTGTTGCCCAGGCTGGGGTTCAGTGGTGCGATCTCAGCTCACTGCAGCCTCTACCTCCCAGGTTCACGTGGTTATCCTGCCTCAGCCTCCCAAGTAGCATGAATTACAGGCACCTGCCACCATGCCTAGTTAATTCTTGTATTGTCCCTCAAGCTGGAGTGCAGTGGCACGATCTCGACTCACTGCAACCTCCACCTCCCAGGTTCAAGCGATGCTCCTGCCTCAGACCCCCGAGTAGCTGGGACTACAGGCATATGCCACCACACCCAGCTAATTTTTGCATTTTTAGTAGAGTCGGGGTTCACCATGTTGGCCAGGCTGGTCTCCAACTCCTGACCTTGTGATCTGCCCGCCTCAGCCTCCCAAAGTGCTAGGATTACAGGCGTGAGCCACCGTGCCAGGCCTTTTTTTAAATTAATTTTTTTTGACATGGAGTCTGGCTCTGTGGCTCAGGCTGGAGTGCAATGGCAGAATCTTAGTTCACTGCAGTCTCCGTCCCCCGTTTCAAGCAATTCTCCTGCCTCAGCCTCCCTAGTAGCTGGGACTACGGGCGCTCGCCACTACATCTAGTGAATTTTGAAGTTTTATCATTTTTTGAGACGGAGTCTCGCCCTGTTGCCCAGGCTGGAGCACAGTGGCGCGATCTTGGCTCACTGCAACCTCCACCTCCCGGGTTCAAGCAATTCTCTGCCTCAGTCTCCCGAGTAGCTGGGATCACAGATGCGTGCCACTATGCCCGGCTAATTTTTGTATTTTCAGTAGAGATGGGATTTCACCATCTTGGCCAGGCTGGTCTCAAACTCCTGACCTCATGATCCACCTGCCTCGGCCTCCCAAAGTGCTGGGATTACAGGTGTGAGCCACCACGCCTGGGTGTAATTTTGAATTTTTAGTAGAGATGGGGTTTCACCATGTTGGCCAGGCTGGTCTCGAACTCCTGACCTCAAGTGAACCACTCAGGCTCCCAAAGCGCTGGGATTACAGACATGAGTCACCAGGCCCAACGCAGGTGCATGTAATGCTTAAATTTCTTTTTGCAGGCAGGCACCATTCAACATGATACAATGTGTGCCGGTTCCCATCTGCCTCCTACTCTGTAATGTCAACTCCAGGAGGGCCGGCTTCTGTCTGTCTTGAACGCCACAGTGTCCCCCGTACCTCGAATACTGTTTGGCACACAGTAGGCCCTCAATAAATGTTTGTTTATTCCGCAAAGGACTATGAAGCACCCGCTGCGTTGTTCTCTCACGGAGAGGGAGTGTTTCGTGCTCTGAGGACCTGGGGCAAAGACAGAGAAGCAGAGGGAGCCTCGAGAACTGTGACTTCCAGATTTTCTCTGCAGCCTGGGTGCCAGCAGCAGTAACTGAGGACCTCTAGGCAGAGGAAGGGAAGAAGCACTAAGGGAGGCGGGGCTTCTGCGGGGGGCGGGGGCAGGGCCCCTGGGGATCAGCTGGGCACAGGGAAGTCCTGCTGGATTCCCTGGAGGCCCCAGCAGAGAGGCCGGCTGGATGCCCTGGCCCTGCCTGGCTGCCTTTTTTTCTTTTTATTTATTAATTTTTTTAAAGACGGGGTTTCACCATATTGATCAGGCTGGTCTCGAACTCCTGACCTCAGGTGATCCGCCCGCCTCAGCCTCCCAAAGTGCTAGGATTACAGGTGTGAGCCACCTCTCCTGGTTCTCTTTTTTTTTTTTTTTAATGGAGTCTCGCTCTGTTGCCCGGGCTGAGGGCAGTGGCCTGATCTCGACTCACTGCAACCTCAACCTCCCAGGTTCAAGAGATTCTCCTGCCTCAGCCTCCCAAGTAGCTGGGGTTAGAGGTGCGCGCCACCACACCCGGCTAACGCTTGTATTTTTTTTTATGCCAGTCAAATATAGCAACTGATGGTTGTTAGTAAGTTCTGATAACCCACTACCATCGGACCAGCCGAATGTTTGTATTTTTAGTAGAAACAGGGCTTCACCATGTTGTCCAGGCTGGTCTTGAACTCTAGACCTCGTGATCTGCCTGCCTCGGCCTCCCAAAGTGTTGGGATTACAGGCGTGAGCCACGGTGCCTGGCCCCTGGCTGCTTTTTCTGGATTTGAGGGGAAGAGCTGAAACTGCCAGAGGAGGGCAGCGTGGAGGCGGGGCGGGGGTCCCCACCAGGACCTAGCAGGAGGTGGGGGAAAGAAATAAAGCCTGGGGCAGTGGCACGTGCCTGTAGTCCCAGCTACTCGGGAGGCTGAGGCTGGAGGATAGCTTGAGTCCAGGAGTTCTGGGCTGTAGTGCGCTATGCCAGTCGGGTGTCCATATTAACTTCAGCATCAGTATGGTAACCTCCCAGGAGTGGGGGACCACCAGGTTGCCTAAGGAGGGGTGAACCGGCCCAGGCTGGAAACGGAGCAGGTCAAAACTCCCGTGCTGATCAGTAGTGGGATCGCGCCTGTGAATAACCACTGCACTCCAGCCTGGGCAACATAGCAAGACCCCGTCTCTAAAAAAAAAAAAAGGAAAAAAGAAAGAAAAAAAGAAAAATAATTTAAAAAAAGAGAAGTAGAGCCTGGGAGGGGGAGATGGAGGAGGTGAGGAGAGAAAGAGAGAGCCAAAGAGAGACAGAAAGAGACCCACGCAGAGAAGCTGAGCTGGGGTCAGACAGATAAAAGACACAGAGAAACTCACACAGAGGGTGACAAAGAGAGAGAAACACAGAGAGACAAACAGAGAGAGTCAGAGATAAAAGTAGAGACAGAGACCCAGAGAGAGAGAGAGACAGAGACGTAGAGAGAGAGAACAAAAGAGACCAACAGAGATAGAAAGAGATAAAAGGAGACTCAGAGAGACAGAGAACCAGAGAGAGACAGGCAGAGGGAGAATCAGCCGGGCATGGTGGCAGGCGCCTGTAGTCCCAGCTGGGCTGAGGCAGGAGGATCGCTTGTACCCAGGAGGCACTCCAGCCTGGGAGACAGAGGGAAACTCCATTTCAAAAAAAAAAAAAAAGAGAGAGAGACAGAGAGATAGAGGCAGAGTCTTAGAGAGACAGAGAGGGAAAGAAAGACAGAGCTAAAGGTAGATTCAAAGAGACAGAAAACAGGAAAAAACAGACTGACAGATCAACGGTGTCAGAGATGAAAAGAGACCCAGAGAGGCTGGGCGCAGTGGCGCACGCCTGTAGTCCCAGCTACTCGGGAGGCTGAGGCAGGAGAATCGCTTAAACCCGGGAGGCGGAGGTTGCGGTGAGCCAAGATGGCACCATTACACTCCAGCCTGGACAAGGAGAGCGAAACTGTCTTCTGTCTCAAAAAACAAACAAACCTCAGAGAGACCTAGAGACAGAGAAGGACAGAGACAGACACCTAGAAAGAGACTCAGAAAGAGATGGAGAGATAGAGACAGGCGAGAAACCCCTAGCCCATCCTCCTCCCCACTTTTCCTCTCGGGGCACCCCTGGGCTCTGGGGTGCTATCCCTGTCCCAGTCCCCAGCCCTCCCTGTAGCTGGCACTTCAGACACCCCCCACAACCCAGCTGAGTGCCCCCAGTCCCTAACTCAGGGTCTCCCCAGCTCAGAGCTCCGGGGCTCAGTCCTGAGACCTTCTGGGATTCAGGATCCGAAAGCCCAGTGGAGCCAGAGTCTGATCCCAGAAGCAGGGACACCATCAATCCTGGAATGAGGATGTCTCCTCCACCAGCACCTGAGCTGAGAGGGGGAGGCTGTGTATATGCAGTCCCCACTTTGCACTTTCCACGGGAGATAACCACCCCATTTCACAGGGGAGGAAGCTGAGGCTTGGAATAAGGCTGGAATTGTGGAGAGGTGCGTTTGTTCATCCAGAAAACCTGTACTGATATGGACGCAGTGGGAGGGTTGCCTGAGGTCAGGAGTTCGAGACCAGCCTGGCCAACGTGACGAAACCCTGTCTCAACTGAAAATACAAGAATTAGCCAAGCATGGTGGCATATGCTTGTAATTTCAGCTACTCAGGAGGCTGAGGCAAGAGACTCGCTTGAACCCGGGAGGCAGAGGTTGCAGTGAGCCGAGTTCATGTCCAGCCTGGGCGACAAGAGCAAAACCCCATCTCAAAAAAATAAGTAAATATATTATAAAAATTTAAAAATTACAGGCAATTTCAAACACGTATGAAAGCAAGAAGATGAAACACTGCACCCCTATGTGCCAACTTCAACACTGAACAGGTCTTTTTTTTTTTTTTTTTGAGACAGAGTCTTGCTTTGTCGCCAGGCGCCAGGCTGGAGTGCAGTGGTGCGATCTCGGCTTACTTGCAACCTCCACCTCCCGGGTTCAAGCGAGTCTCCTGCCTCAGCCTCCTGAGTAGCTGGGACTACAGGCATGCGCCACCAAGCCCAGCTAATTTTTGCATTTTGTTAGTAGAGACGGGTTTTCACCATGTTGGCCAGGAGGGTCTCGATCTCTTGACCTCGTGATCCGCCCGCCTTGGCCTCCCAAAGTGCTGGGATTACAGGCGTGAGCCACTGCGCCCGGCCTGAACAGATCTTGCTTCATTTCTCCTCCCACCCACTTCCCTTCCTTTTCATATTATTTTGAAGAAAATTCTAGAGCCAGGTGGGGTGGCTCATGCCTGTAATCCCAGCACTTCGGGAGACCGAGGTAGGAGGATCACCTTTGGCCAAGAGTTCAAGACCAGCCTGGGCAACATGGCATGATTCTGTCTCTAAAAATGGAAAAAAATTAATTAGCTGGGTGTGGTGGTGCATGCCTGTGGTCCCAGCTGCTCGGGAGGCTGAGGTAGGAGGATCACTTGAACCCAGGGGTTCAAGGCTGCAATGCACCATGTACCACTGTACTGCAGAGTGGGCTACAGGGAAAGACCTCATTTGAGAAAGAGAGAGATAGAGAAAGAGAGAAAGAGAGACAGAAAGAGAGAGAGAGAAAGGAAGGAAGGAAGGGAGGGAGGGAGGGAGGGAGAGAGAAAGAGAGAAGCCGGGAGCAGTGGCTCATGCCTGTAATCCCAGCATTTTGGCAGGCTGACACGGGTGGATCACCCAAGGTCAGGAGTTTGAGACCAGCCTGCCCAATATGGTGAAACCCAATCTCTACTAAAATTATAAAAATTAGCTGGGTGTGGTGGCACATGCCTGTAGTCTCAGCTACTCTGGAGGCTGAGGCAGGAGAATTGCTTGGACCTAGGAGGTGGAGGTTGCAGTGAGCTGAGATCACACCACTGCACTCCAGTCTGGGTGACAGAGCAAGACTCCATCTAAAAAAAAAAAAAAAAAAGAGAGAGAGACAGAGAGAGAGAGAAAGAAGGAAGGAAGAATTCTAGTTATCATATAAGTGACTCATGAATATTTCAATTTTTCAATTTATATATATATTTTTTGAGACGGAGTTTGGCTCTTATTGCCCAGGCTGGAGTGCAATGGTGCAATCTTGGCTCACTGAAACCTCTACCTCACAGGTTCAAGCAGTTCTCCTGCCTCAGCCTCCCAAGTAGCTAAGATTACAGGTGTCTACTACCATGCCTGGCTAATTTTGCATTTTTAGTACAGACAGGGTTTCACCATGTTGGTCAGGCTAGTTTTAAACCCCTGACCTCAAGTGATCCACCCTCCTAGGCCTCCCAAAGAGCTGGTATTACAGGCATAATCCATTTGTATCTTTAAAAGATAGGGAAGACTATGCTTAAAATTTTAACAACTTTGGGAGATCAAGGCAGGTGGATCACTAGAGGTGAAGAGTTTGAGACCAGCCTGGCCAACATGGTGAAACCCCGTCTCTAATAAAAATACAAAAATTATCTGGGCATGGTGACAAGTGCTTGTAATACCAGCTACTTGGGAGGCTGGGGCAGGAGAATCGTTTAAACCAGGGAGGCGGAGGTTGCAGTGAGCCAAGATTGTGCCACTGCACTCCAGCCTGGGCAACAGAGTGAGACTCTGTTTCAAAAACAAACAAAAGCAATAATTTCATAATATTAGCAAATATCTCATTAGCCTTAAATTTCTAATTATATCAGAAGTGTCACTTTTTTACAATTTGAAGCATGATCCAAATATAGTTCACACATGTATTTGGTTGATATGTCTTAAAATCTCTTTTAGTCTATAGAGTTCCATCCATCTCTTTCTCTTATTTCTTTTTTCTTGTAATTTATTTGCTGATGATGCATTATTTCGTGTTAGGTGTATGACTTCAAAAGAACATACACATGGATTTTGTTTGTTGTTTCTATGTATCCAATCTGACAGTCTATGTCTTTTAAGTGATCAATTTAATTCATTTATATTTATTGTGTTTGCCAACATATTTGGCTTTATTTTAATCACTTTCTTTGATTGTGTAAAGTTAACATGAGTTTTTTCTGCTGCTTCCTTTTCACCTTCTCTTCAACCTCCTGCTGAATTTGTCAGATTTTCTTTGTTCCTTTTTCTTTATTTTTCTTTCTTTTCTCTTTCTCTTTCTTCCTTCTTTCCTTTCTTCCTTTTTTTTTTTTTGAGATGGAGTTTCACTCTTTTTGCCCAGGCTAGAGTGCAGTGGTGCAATCTTGGCTCACTGCAACTTCTGATTCCTGGGTTCAAGTGATTCTCCTGCCTCAGCCTCCCAAGTAGCTAGGATTACAGGTGCATGCCACCACGCCCAGCTAATTTTATATTTTTAGTAGCTATGTTGGCCAGGCTGTTCTTAAGTTCCTGACCTCAGGTGATCCTCCCAAAGTGCTGGATTACAGGGGTGAGTCACTGTGCCTGGCCTTCTTTTTCCCTTTCTTGTTCCCCTTCATGATTTGGAAATTATTCACTCTATTTCTGGCTTTGAGTAGTCACTCTTCCGCTCTTTAACATGTATACTTAGTTACCGTAAGTAGAAGTTAATCAACATCTCTTTGTTCCTCCCAGTGAGGCAAGGACCTAAGATGTGTGCATCCAGCAGCCTTCCTCCACTCTACACGTCCCTTTTTTTTTTTTAATTAATTTTTTTTTTTGAGACACAGTCTCACTCTGTCGCCAGGCTGGAGTGCAATGGCCTGATCTCGGCTCACTGCAACCTCCGCCTCCCGGGTTCAAGCGATTCTCCTGCCTCAGCCTCCCAAGTAGCTGAGATTACAGGCGCCCACCACCACACCCAGCTAATGTTTGTATTTTTAGCAGAGACGGAATTTCACCATATTGGTCAGGATAGTCTCCATCTCTTGACCTCCTGATCCACCTGCCTAGCCCCCACAATGTGCTGGTGTCACAGGAATGAGCCACCACGCCTGGCTTCTGCATGTCACTTTTATCCCATATTAGAGTTCTGCCTTGCCACACCTAAGGATGGAGATGAGGACAGGGGTCGTCTGTGCCCACGTGGGTCACTATTCTCCTGGAGGAACGCCAGATGTGGAGATGGATTCCAGAGACCCTAACTCTCTGTGCGATTTCAGGCAGGTGCTGCATTGGGCCTCAGTTTCCCCATTGGTAGGACAGCACTGGGTCCCTCTGGGACTAACATCTGAAGACTGTGAGCTCCCACTCTCTCCCTTGTTCCCACCCCTCAGGATGCAAAATACCTTGCCAGGGACCAGAGTTTAGGGGCCTCCCATTACCCTGCAGATAATGAGGGGGCTCTGTCGATAGGCCGATCTCAAAATGAGCTTACGAGAGAACGAGACAGCTAGTGTCATTTTTTACTTCACTGAGCTAAATAATCGAGGGAATTGCTCATCAGGGCCTGATAATTTGATTGGATTTCATGCACAATTAGGCCTTCAGAGCTGAGGCATCAGTCAGTGAGTTCAGGGGAGACAGCAGTCTCCCTGCCGGAGAGGCTCAGGGTGAGGGGACAGCAACAGGGGTCCCCAGCCCCAGGAAAGGGTCAGGTGTGCAGGCCAGAGGGAGGAGGCCTGAATTGCCCAAAGTCAGGGGGTCCAGCCTAGGCTGGAGCTGGAGACCCGCCAGTCAGAGTCAACTTGACATTGCTCACGAGTTAGTTGATATTAGAAGAATTTTTTTTTTTTTTGAGACAGAGTTTCACTCTTTTGCCCAGGCTAGAGTGCAGTGGCACGATCTCGGCTGACTGCAACCTCCGCCTTCTGGGTTCAAGCGATTCTCCTGCCTCAGCCTCCTGAGTAGCTGAGATTACAGGCATGCACCACCACATCCGGCTAATTGTATTTTTAGTAGAGATGGGGTTTCTCCATGTTCGTCAGGCTGGTCTCGAACTCCCGACCTCAGGTGATCCTCCTGCCTCAGCCTCCTAAAGTGCTGGGATTATAGGCCTGAGACACTGTGCCCCGCCATCCCAAACATTTTGGAGGAGGGATTCTCAGCCTGTTTTATCCCAGGGGTCCGTGTCTGCCGCCCCCACTGTCTTCCCCTCTGAGCTCCCAGGATTCTCCCTCTGCCTCAGTCAGTGTCCAATTGTGTCCAGTTTTACTTCCCCACAGGCTGGTGGCCCCTTATGACCAAAATCAAGACAGACGACTCTCTGAGCCCCAATGCTATATCTTGGGGTACCTGACCCCGGAGCCCTTTCCTGCCTCATCTCTTTCCTGTCCGCTCCCCAGCACCCGTTCCAGCATGAGACGCAGGACAATCTTGCCTCGTCCAAGTGCACCAACTTTGTTTCACCCCCACCCGGCCTTTGCGCATGCTGGCCCTTCTACCAGAAATGCTTTTCCCCAAAGCCTTTTCTCCCTGGCAATGCATTGCCCTCAACAACTTTGCTTCCAGCTCCTCTTCCTGACCCCTCTGGACACTGCCCACACAGTTCTGGGTTCCTTCTGCCCCAGCCTGACCATGAGGCGCTGCGGGGTGGACTCTGGGAGACCCCAGGGCTCTAGCACTGGCCAGGACACGCCCGAATACCCAGTGATGCCTGATGAAAGAATCCCCAGAAGCTACTTCGGCAATTATGATCTGAACAGCACTCTGAGTCCCTAGGGAAGGCCACATCTCTCTCTCTTTCTCCCAGTTCTCCACGAGGATCTCCCTATCTCACCTTATCTCTGTGTATCTCTGGATCTTTACACTCTGTGTCTGTATCTTCCTCTCTCCCTGACCTTTCCTTCGTTCCTTCCTTCCTTCGTTCCTTCCTTCCTTCGTTCCTTCGTTCCTTCCTTCCTTCGTTCCTTCGTTCCTTCCTTCCTTCCTTCCTTCCTTCCTTCCTTCCTTTCTCTCTCTCTCTCTCTCTCTCTTTTTCTTAGAGTCTTGCTCTGTCACCCAGGCTGGAGTGCAGTGGTGAAATCTCGGCTCACTGCAACCTCCGCCTCCCGGATTCAAGCAATTCTCCTGCCTCAGCCTCCCGAGTAGCTGGGATTACAGGCACGCACCACCACGCCCGCCTAATTTTTTTATTTTTAGTAAAGACTGGGTTTCGCCATGTTGGCCAGGCTGGTCTCCATCTCTTGACCTCGTGATCTGCCCGCCTCAGCTTCCCAAAGTGCTGGGATTACAGGGGTGAGCCACCACGCCCGGCCTCTGTCTGTCTTTTTCTACCTCTCTCTCTTCCTCCTCTTTCCTTCCCCCTCTCTCTCCCCCCGATTTCTCATTCTCTCTCCCCGCTTTCTTATTCTTTCTCATTCTGTCTCTCTCCCCCCCCCGCTCTCATTTTTTTTTTCACTTTTCTTAGTTATACCATGTTCAGACTCTCTCATTTTTTCTTTCTCTGCCCCACCCGTCTCTTCCTCTGTCTCCCCCTGCCCCCTACTTGGGTCTCTCTGATTCTGTCTCTTTCTGTCTCTGCTCCTCCCGTGGGCACCTGCCTCCCGACCGCCTTCCTCCCCACCCCTCCCTCTCCTCCGCTCCTCCTTTCTCCCTTCGCCATGCCACCACCGTGGACATGTCCCCCTCCGGCACCTGCTGGGCAGAGGGGGTGGTCCGGCCTTCCTCCCCCGCTCCTCCTGCCTCTGCCTCTCCTCTGACATTCTGATTCTGTCTCACTGCAGGCTGCACATATCCCCCAGGGCTGCCGGCCTCTGGGCTCCACACGCCCCTCTCTATGGCAGTGCCCCCCTCTCTGCCACTTCCAGATCCCCCACCCACTCCTGCCTCCCAGGTACGGAGGCAGAGATGGGAGATGGAGATTTTTACTTTTTTGAGACAGGGTCTCCCTTTGTTACCCAGGCTGCAGTAAAGTGGGTGCGATCATAGCTCACTGCAGCCTCAAACTCCTAGGCTCAAGCCATCCTCCTGCCTCAGCCTCCTGAGAAGATGAGACTGCAGGTGCCTCCCACCGTGCCTGGCTAATTTTTTCTGTTTTTCAGACAGAGTCTTGATCTGTGGCCAAGCTGGAGTGCAGTGGCGTGATCTCAGCTCACTGCAACCTCTACCTCCTGAGTTCAAGCAATTCTCCTGCCTCAGCCTCCTGAACAGCTGAGACTACAGGTATGCATCACCACGCCCAACTGATTTTTGTATGTATTTTTTTTCTTTAAAGACGGGGTTTCACCGTGTTGGTCAGGCTGGTCTGAACTCCCAACCTCAGGTGATCCGCCTGCCTTGGCCTCCAAAGTGCTGGATTACAGGCGTGAGCCACCACATCTGGCCTGATTTTTGTATTTTTAATAGAGATGGGGTTTCACCAGGTTGGTCTCTGTCTCTTGACCTCTGGATCCACCCGCCTCGCCCTCCCGGAGTGCTGGGATTACAGCCATGAGCCAACACACCCGGCCAAATGTTTAAATTTTCTGTAGAGATGGGATTTCGTTACATAGCCCAGGCTGGTCTTGAACTCCTGGCCTCAAGTGGTCTTCCCACCTCAACCTCCCAAAGCGTTGGGATTACAGGCGTATGCCAGGACACCTGGCCCAGGGAGATGGAATTCAAATGGATCTCAAGGCTTCACCTTCTCCTTGGCTGGCTGGGGAGGAACAGAGAGGGAAAGGGGCCTCCCGGAGGTCACACAGCACCTGACCTGGGACCCCCTGCAGCTTTCAGTGGGAGTCCCCACCGGCTCCAGATTTGAGTTCCAGAGGCCTGACCCTTGCTGTGTGATTGAGGCACTCAAATCTGCATCTCTGGGCCTCAGGGTCCTCTTCTGTGTAGCAGCAATGGCTGTGCCACCTCCCTCGGTGACAGTGAAGCCAGCTGACATAGGAAAGGTGTTTCTGACTTCAGAACACAGGAAGTTGGAATGATGGGAACCGCTATCTATTCCCATTCCCAGAAGGTGACTGGGAGTCGTGGCTCACACCTGTACTCCCAGCACTTTGGGAGGCCAAGGTGGGCAGATCACTTGAGGTCAGGAGATTGAGACCAGCCTGACCAACACAGTGAAACCCTGTCTCTGCTAAAAAAAAAAAAAAAAAAAAAAAAAAAAAAAATTAGCTGGGCATGGTGGTGCATGCCTGTAATCCCAGCTACTCAGGGGGATGAGGCAGGAGACTCGCTTGAACCTGGGAAGTGGAGGTTGCAGTGAGCCGAGATTGCGCCACTGCACTGCAGCCTGGGTGACAGAGTGAGACTCTGTCTCAAAAAAAGAAAAAAAAAAATAGATATCTATTCCCAGGAGGTGGAATAGGAGGATGGGAGGTGGGGAGGGGCCAGCTTCGCGTGCGACCCTCCTCCAGAGGCCAATTTTGTTCTGAAAGGGTAGCCAGGGGCACATGGGCTTGGTGTGAGGCGGCTGGGAAGCTTGTCTGTTTCACCAAGAAATAAGTGTGAATCCGGGGAGGTGGGGGTGGAGGAGAGCGCTGGGGTTGCCTAGCAACGGAGATGAAGCTGACAGACAGGATCCAGACCACTGCTGTCCAGAGTCCGGGGGCTTTCAAGAAAAGGGGGTGCTGATATGTGGGATCTTATGTTTCTCTGGCCGGGAAAGAATCCCCACCATGGCCCTCCAAACGTCAGCAGAGTTGACCCCAGACTCAGCGGTCTTAGGGACCCCAGAGCGTAGAACAGAGATTCAGTCGTAGCAGGATATTCATTTACTAGGGAAAAAAACAGTAGAGGCAAAAACACACTCGGCCCCCTTTCCCACCCCGGCCCCGGCCCTGACAGTCGCACAGATGTGGATGGGTAAGAAGAACCGAATTGCCATTTATGAACTTTTTTTTTTTTGAGATGGAGTCTCTCTTTGTCGACCAGGCTGGAGTGCTAGTGGCGTGATCTTGGTTCACTGCAACCTCCGCCTCCCGGGTTCAAGCGATTCTCCTGCCTCAGTCTCCTGAGTAACTTGGACTTGAGGCACGTGCCACTATGCCTGGCTAATTTTTTTATTTTTAGTAGAGATGGGGTTTCACCACGTTGGCCAGGCTGGTCCCGAACTCCTGACCACAAGTAATCTGCCCGCATCGGCCTCCCAAAAGTGCTGAGATTACAGGTGTGAGCTCTGGTGCCCAGCCTATGAACTCCTTTTTAAGGAGGGAGTCATGATGGCCAAAAAGGCTGTCTCCCTGCCTAAGCACCCGAAGCTGGCAGACAGGAACATGCCCAGCCTACATGTCATGAAGGCCAAGCATTGTCTCAAGTCGTGAGATCATGTGAAGGGACAGTTTGCCTGGAGACATTTTTTTTTTTTTGAGACGGAGTCTGGCTTTGTCGCCCAGGCTGGAGTGCAGTGGTGCGACCTCGGCTCACTGCAACCTGCACCTCCCAGGTTCAAGCGATTCTCCTGCCTCAGCCTCCTGAGTAGCTATGATTATAGGTGTGTGCCACCACGCCCAGCTAATTTTTTTTTTGTATTTTTAGTAGAGACAGGGTTTCGCCATGTTGGTCAGGCTGGTCTTGAACTCCTGACCTTGTGATCCACCCACCTTAGCCTCCCGAAGTGCTGGGATTCCAGGCATGAGCCACTGTGCCTGGCCGCCTGGAGACATTTTTACTGGTACCTTACCAATGAGGGTATCCAGTGTCTCCGTGATGACCTCCGTCCACCCCAGAGTGTACCTACCACTCTGCACCGCAGCCATCCAGAGACCGGCCGACCTCGGCCTAAAGGTCTGGAGGGTGAGCTCCTTGCAAGACTCCCAAGAGGGGAAGTGGGGAAGCCGACGGAGACCCACTGATGGGGCAGCACTGTGCCCCCTGGTGCTGGCCAGGAAGCCAAGGCTGGGGCCGGGCCAGCAACCGAATTCCAGTTTAGAGGAGGACTTTGTCGTGGATGTGGTCAGCCATCTTGGTAAAACCAGAGAGGATTAGTTTGCATTGAATAAACTTATAACCAGAGAAACTTAAAAAAAAAAAAAAAAAGACTTGGCCCTGTCTTCCCGGCAGCTCCAGCCTTATGGGGAGGCAGACATTCATCAAAGAATCTGTGTGTGTGTCAATTTATTTGTTCAGTGAGTGTTTACTGAGCAGCTACTGTGTGCTAGCATGGGAACACAGCAGTGAACAAAACAAAAGAACCGTAAGTCCCTGCTCTGGGGCAGCTCCTGCCTGTCACCCCAGCAATCTGGGAGGCCGCGGTGGGCGGATCACCTGCGGTCAGGAGTTTGAGACCAGCCTGGCCAACATGGTGAAACTCCGACCCTACTAAAAGTATAAAAATTAGCCAGGCATGAGGCTGGGCGCAGTGGCTCACCTGTAATCCCAGCACTTTGGGAGGTGGGGGCAGACGGATCACCTGAGGTTGGGAGTTCGAGACCAGCCTGGCCAACATGGAGAAACCCCGTCTCTACTAAACATACAAAATTAGCCGGGTGTGGTTGCGCACGCCTGTAATCCCACCTACGCGGGAGGCTGAGGCAGGAGAATCATTTGAACTCGGGAGGCGGGGGTTGCAGTGAGCCGAGATCGCAGCATTGCACGCCAGCCTGGGCAACAAGAGCAAAACTCGGTCTCGGAAGAAAAAAAAAAAAAGCCAGGCATGGTGGCTCACACCTGTAATCCCAGCATTTTGGGAGGCTGAGGTGGGTGGATCACTTGAGGTCAGGAGTTCAAGACTAGCCTGGCCAACATGGTGAAACCCTGTCTCTACCAAAAATACAAAACTAGCCAGGCGTGGTGGTGGGTGTCTGTAATCCCAGCTGCTCGGGAGGCTGAGGCAGGAGAATCATTTGAACCCAGGAGGTGGAGGTTGCAGTGAGCTGAGATCACGACATTGCACTCCAGCCTGGGCAATGACAGCGAAACTGTCTCAAATAAATGGATCAATGAGTGAATAAACCAAACAGAAAACCCCATTGCTCCTCTGCTCAAGAGCCTCCCATGGCTCCCCAGTGCACTGAGTGATTCCAGAGGCCTCACCAAAGCCTACAGGACTTTCAGAGTGAACTGTTTCCTTCTTTCTCCTCTTTTCTCTTTCCACCCTCTCTTCCCTGGCTCACTGATGCAGCCACACGGGGCTCCCTGCTGTTCCTCCAACAGACCCGGCACAATCACGCCCCAGGGCCTTTGCACTGGTTGCACCCTCTGTCTGTCTGAACCGTTTTTCCTTCAGATCTCTGTATGGCTCCCCCTCATTTCCTTCAGATCCTTCCGAAATGTCACCTCTTCCACGAGGCCCTCCCTGAACCTTCTGTCTAAAACAACCCTGTCCCACTGTACTTAATTTTGTCCATAACACCCCTCCCACCTGGAGCTTATACATTTATCTCGTTAACCCTCCATCTTCCCTACTGGAGCATCAGATCCACAAGGGCAGGGTAGGGACTTTTTTTTTTTTTTTTGAGAGGGAATCTTGCTCTGTTGCCCAGGCTGGAGTACAGACGTGCAATCTCGGCTCACTGCAAACTCCGCCTCCTGGGTTCAAATGATTCTCCTGCCCCAGCCTCCTGAGCAGCTGGGATTACAGGTGCCCGCCACCCCACCCAGCTAATTTTTGTATTTTCAGTAGAGATGGGGTTTCACTATCTTGGCCAGGCTGGTCTTGAACTCATGACCTCTTGATCCACCCACCTAAGCCTCCCAAAGTGCTGGGATTACAGGATTGAGCCACTGTGCCTGGCCCACCCTGATGACTGTTAATAGCTGTAAGATATTCCACTGCATGATCATAAATAATCTTCTTAATGAAGCCTCAGTTACTGGGCAGCCAGGTTGCTTACACACTCCACAGCTGGGCCCAGCTGCTTTTTTTTTTTTTTTTTGAGAAAGAATCTCACACTGTTGCCCAGGCTGGAGTACAGTGGCACAACCTGGACTGACTGCAACCTCCGCCTCCTAGGTTACAGCCATTCTCCTTCTTCAGCCTCCCGAGTAGCTGGGACCACAGGTGCCTGCCACCACGCCCAGCTAATTTTTGTATTTTTAGTAGAGACAAGGTTTCACCATATTGGCTAGGCTGCTCTCAAACTCCTGACCTCATGATCCACCTGCCTTGGCCTCCCAAAGTGCTAGGATTACAGGCATGAGCCACCATGCCTGGCCTGAATGTTTGGTTTTTTTAGAAAAATTATATATATATAATTGTTTGTTTGGTATTGAGACAGAGTCTCATTCTATCACCCAGGCTGGAGTGCAATCTCGGCTCACTGCAACCATTATCTCCAGGGTTCAATCGATTCTCCTGCCTCAGCCTCCTGAGTAGCTGGGATTACTCATACCCACCATACCCAGCTAATTTTGTATTTTTAGTAGAGACATAGTTTTGCCATATTGGCCAGGCTGGTCTCAAACTCCTGACCTCGTGATCCGCCTGCCTTGGCTTCCCAATTTGCTGGAATTACGGGGTGAGCCACCATACCCGACCTGGGCACAGCTTCTTGTGAGAAGATATGGCAGGTGGACTTCTAGAATCACCCTCCAATGGTTCCTGCCTCCCGGTATTCACACCCTCATTTGTAATCCCCAACAGATGTGAGCAGGACCTGTGTTTCACTTCTAACCAATGAATACAGCAAATGGACTATTTCTTCTGGGATGAAAGTTACCTAATGTTGTGACTTTCACTTTGCTGATTTCTCTCTCTGATGGAGAAGGCCACCTTCTCAATTCCTTGCCAAGAATGCTGCCAAGTCTTACCTGCATAGATTCAGAAGCCACTTGTGCCTCAGTTGAGGCTTCAGATGAGACCACAACCCTGGCTAATTCCTTGACTGAAGCCTGAGATTTTGAGACAAGGAACCCAGCTAAGCTGTGCCTGGGCTCCTGGCCCACAGAAACTATGAGATAATAAAAAGCATGTCAGTAGGGTGTGGTGGCACCCACCTGTAATCCCAGCTACTTGGGAGGCTGAGGCAGGAGAATTGCTTGAGTCCAACACTTTGAGGCCATACTGCTCGGCAATACAGCAAAACCCCATCTCTATAAAAAAAAAATTATTTTTAAGTTAGTTGGGTGTGGTGGCATGTGCCTGTAGTCTCAGCTACTTGGGAGGCTGAGGTGGGAGGATTGCTTGAGCTCAGGGGTCTGAGGCTGCAGGCAGGGGGCTATGAACATGCCACTGCACTCCAGCCTGGGGGACAGAGAGAGACCCTGTCTCTTAAAAAATGAGGAAAAACATTAACTCACTAAAAATAAAATTAATTAAACGTGTGCTGCTTTAAACCTCTAAGTTTTCCTGTAACTCTTAGGCAGCTAATGATGACAAGGACGAAGGGCAGGACTTCCTCCGGCTCCATTTCCGGAAGGACGGAAGAGAGGGCAAGGGAACAGCCCAGGTTTAGGCTTGGAGGTTAGACTGACGCAGAAGAGTGTTTGTTTGTTTGTTTGTTTTTTGAGACAGAGTCTTGCTCTGTTGCCCAGGCTGGAGTGCAGCGGCATGATCTCAGCTCACTGCAACCTCCGCCTCCTGGGTTCAAGCAGTTCTCCTGCCTCAGCCTCCTGAGTAGCTGGGACTACAGGCACGCTAATTTTTTGTATTTTAGTAGAGAAGGGGGTTTCACTCAGTTGGCCAGGATAGTCTCTATCTCTTGACCTCGTGATCCACCCACCTCGGCCTCCCAAAGTGCTGGGATTACAGGTGTGAACCACTGCACCCGGCCTGAGTGTTTGGTTTTTTTAAGAAAAATTATATATATATATATATATATATATATATATAATTGTTTGTTTGGTTTTGAGACAGAGTCTCATTCTATCACCCAGGCTAGAGTGCAATCTCAGCTCACTGCAACCATTATCTCCAGGGTTCAATCAATTCTCCTGCCTCAGCCTCCTGAGTAGCTGGGATTACAGGCATGTGCCACCATACCCTGCTAATTTTCTATTTTTAGTAGAGACAGGGTTTTGGAGGCCGGGCACGGTGGCTCACGCCTGTAATCCAAGCACTTTGGAGGCCAAGGCGAGCGGATCACCTGAGGTCAGTAAAGACAGTGAAACCCTGTCTTTAAAAAAAAAAAAATATAAAAGAAAAAAGAAAGAGACATGGTTTTGCCATGTTGGCCAGGCTGGTCTCAAACTCCTGACCTCAGGTGATCCGCCTTTCTCAGCCTCCCAAAGTGCTGGGGTTACAGACACGAGGCACCACACCCAGCCTAAGAAAACATTTATATATAGGTTTAAATATATTTTTTGAGATGGGGTCTCACTACGTTGCCCAGGCTGGTCTTGAACTCCTGGGCTCAAACGATCCTCCCACCTCGGCCTTGCAAAGCGCTGGGATTATGGGTGTGAGCCACTGTGCCTGGCTAGAACAGTGGTTTTCTCTGGCTGGAAGCAAAGAGTGAGTCAGAAAGAGCAGAATTTGGGCTTTCTTCCAAGGGCACTGGGGAGCCATGGGAGGTTGAGGGCAGCTGGAATAGCAAGGATTCTGGATTTTATTTTAAAATTTTATTTATTTATTTTATTTATCTATCAAGATGAAGTTTTGCTCCTGTCACCCAGGCTGGAGTGCAATGGTGCAATCTAGGCTCACTGCAACCTCCACCTTCTGAGTTCAAGCGATTCTCTTGCCTCAGCCTCTCAAATAGCTGGGATTACAGGTATGCACCACCACACCAGCTAATTTTTGTATTTTTAGTAGAGATGGGGTTTCATCATGTTGCCCAGGCTGGTCTCAAACTCCTGACCTCAGGTGATCCGCCTGCCTTAGCCTCCCAAAGTGCTGGGATCACATGCGTGAGCTACCACGCCGGCCGGATTCCAGATTTTACATTTGCCAGTCTGGTCCTGGCCATGTGGGGCCCCAGCTGTTGGAGGCAGGACTGGAGAAGCCGGGAGATGCTGGGGAAGGGCCCTTGGGCAGAGAGGAGGGAGGGATGGAGACGAGGCAGGGTGTGGGATGTCTGTAGAGGCCAGGGCAGAGGTGGGCCCCTGGACCCTCGCCTCCCGGCAGCCCTGCCTCTGGAGCCGTTTCGAGTTTTCTACCTTCTCCATTCTCTGAAATCCCCCGTCTCTCCCCGCCTCACTCCCTCTGCTGCCCATGATGAAGAATGGAATTATATTTTTATAACTTCTTGTTTTTCCTGAACTGAGTTTCATGTGCACTGGGCTAAATTTAACAAGCGGATGGATGGAGAGATGGTCATGTTCACTTTCACTCCCTCAGAAAAAAATAAACGCGTCAATTCAGGTGCTGTTTCCCTCGGGGACGCTGGGGGCGGGCTGCTGGCCTTTCTGCTCGCAAGTGACAGGGCTGGACGGAGGTAAGTCAGGCCTCCATTCCTCCTCCCGGAAGCCTTGCCTGGTCTATGCCTGAACCAGGCCCACCCCTCAGATCTTCTGATACCCTGGGCGTCCCCCGAAATAGTCCTGGTCACCCTGTGCTGGAACTGCCTGTGTGCTTGTCACCGCCTCGGGGACTTTGCTGTTTCTGTTCCCTCTGCCTCCTCCTCCTTTCCCGTCTTTTTTTTTTTTTTTAATTCCAAGACGGAGTCTCGGCTCTGTTGCCCAGGCCGGAGTGCAGTGGCGCAACCTCCACCTCCCAGGTTCAAGCAATTCTCCTGCCTCAGCCTCCAGAGTAGCTGGGAATACAGGCGTGTGTCACCATGCCCATCCTTTCCCATCTTTAGGGCTAGGTTCTCAATCTTTAGGGCTCAGCTCCAATGTTACCTCCTCCAGGAAGCCCTCCCTGACCACCCTGACTAAAGAAGCCACCAAGCTATTTTCTCTCACATCATCATCATTTCTTCCTCCTCTTATTCTCCTTCTTCTCCCTTCCTTCCTTTCTCCCTCCCTCCCTTCCTTCCCTCCCTCCCTCCCTCCTTCCTTCCTTTTTTGAGACAGAGTCTACTTCTGTCACCCAGGCTGGAGTGCAGTGGCATGATCATAGCTCACTACTGTCTGGAAGTCCTGGGCTCAAGCCATCCTCCTGCCTGAGCTTCCCCAGTAGCTGGAAGTAGGTGTGCGCCACCATACCTTGTATTTTCTGTAGAACATATTTTATCGCCTGGAATTCTCTTAGGCTAACAGCTGCAATTTTTTTTTTAGAGACGGGGTTTCACCATGTTGGTCAGGCTGGTCTCGAACTCCTGACCTCGCGATCCACCAGCCTCAGCCTCCCAAAGTGCTGGGATTCCAGGCGTGAGCCACTGAGCCCGGCCTTGGGGCTAGGTTTTCTGATCTCCCCAAGGCTGTGCTCACCGCTGCCTCCAGGCCTTTGCTGAAGCTGGTACCTCTGCTGAAACAAACACCCACTTCCTCTCCACCTATTTAAATCCTCCAGAACTTTCTTTCTTATAAACAATTTTTTTTTTCTAATTTTGAGGAAAGTAAAAAAGAGACAAGCACACAGACAAACCTAGCAAACACCTGTGCATCCTTCACCCGGGACCAGCGCGGCTGACACTTGTCCGATTTGCTTCAGGTGTGTTTTGTTTTGTAATTAAGAATAGAAATACTAATACTAAAGGTCAAGTGGCCTCGGACCTCCAGCCACACTTTTTTCTCCATTTATACGTGTATAAACTCTCACCCATTTATCCACAATCAGTGACTGGTGTAATTTTGTGCACTAAAAATAAATATTAATATTCTTGTAAGGTATATGTCATTCTGCAATTTGCTGTTCTCACTCACTATTTTATTATCTGATTTTATTTATTTTTATGTATGTATTTATTTAATTTTGAGACAGAGTTTCGCTCTTGTTGCCCAGGCTGGAGTGCAGTGGCGCGATCTTGGCTCACCGCAACCTCCGCCTCTGGGGTTCAAGCGATTCTCCTGCCTCAGCCTCCGGAGTAGCTGGGATGACAGGCATGCACCACCCCAACTGGCTAATTTTGCATTTTTAGTAGAGATAGGGTTTATCCATGTTGGTCAGGCTGGTCCACAACTCCTGACCTCAAGCGATCTACCTGCCTCAGCCTCCCAAAGTTCTGAGATTACAGGTGTGAGTCACTTTGCCCCACTCTCTCAATGAACTTTTAGGTTAATTCCTGGTTTTTGTTTTAGAAATGCAGTCTTTCGGCCAGGCGCGGTGGCTCATGCCTGTAATCCCAGCACTTTGGGAGGCCGAGGTGGGTGGATCACCTGAGGTAGGAGTTCCAGACCAGCCTGGCCAAGATGGTGAAACACCGTTTCTACTAAAAATACAAAATTAGCTGGGCATGATGGTGCATGCCTGTAATCCCAGCTATTTGGGAGGCTGAGACAGGAGAATCGTTTGAACCCGGGAGGTGGAGGGTGCAGTGGAGATAGCGCCACTGCACTTCAGCCTGGGTGACAGAGTGAGACTCTGTCTCAAGAAAAAAAAAATGCAATCTTCCTATGCTGCCCAGGCTTCAGTGCAGTGGCTATTCACAGACACACTCATAGCACACCACGGCCTCAAACTCCTGGCCTCAAGAGATCCTCCTGCCTCAGCCTCTCAAGTAGCTGGGACTACAGGTGCCTACCACAGAACCCTACTCTATTCCTGGTTTTTAATATTAGAAATTCTGCTACTATGAAAACTCTTGGCCAGGTGCAATGGCTCACGCCTGTCATCCCAGCACTTTGAGAGGCCGATGGGGGCAGATCACCTGAGGTCAAGAGCGCGAGACCAGCCTGACCAACATGGAGAAACCCCGTCTCTACTAAAAATACAAAAAAATTAGCTGGGCATGGTGGCGTGCGCCTGTAGTCCCAGCTACTTGGGAGGCTGGGGCAGGAGAATTGCTTGAACCCAGGAGGCGGAGGTTGCGGTGAGCCAAGATCGCGTCACTGCACTCCAGCCTGGGTAACAAGAGCAAAACTCTGTCTCAAAACAAAAACAAAAACAAAAACAAAATTAGCTGGGTGTGGTGGTGTGTGCCTGTAATCCCAGCTATTTGGGAGGCTGAGGTGGGAGAATCGCTTGAACCTGGGAGGCAGAAGTTGTGGTGAGCGGAGATTACGCTATTGCACTCCAGCCTGGGCAACAAGAGTAAAACTCCATCTCAAAAAAAAAAAAAAAAAAAAAAAAGAAATAAAAAAAAACAATAAAGAAAAAGAAAATTCTATTTGCCCTGTTGTGGTGGATCACACAAGTAATCCCATAAATTTGGGAGCCAGATAAGGAGTTCACAAGATCAAGACAAACTTGAATAACAAGTTTA
>CAUYLG010070486.1:0-16612 GCA_963573385.1 Cacajao melanocephalus
CCTCTGCCTCCTGGGTTCAAGCAATTCTCCCTCAGCCTCCTGAGTAGCTGGGATTACAGGCGTGATTACGCCTAGCTAATTTTTGTTTTAGTAGAGATGGGGTTTTACCATGTTGGCCAGCCTTGTCTCGAACTCCTGACCTCAGGTGATCCACCTGCCTTGGCCTCGCAAAGTGCTGAGATTACAGGTGTGAGCCACTGTGCCCAGCCAATTCATTCCTTTTTAGTGGCTGTGTAGTATTCCATCGTGTGTGTGTGTGTGTGTGTGTGTGTGTGTGTGTGTGTATACACATCTATACCACACTGACTATTCTCTGTTGATGGATAGTTAAAACTCTTGATTATTTCAGTTTCACAGAAAAAGTTGGAGTGAGTATCCTTGTACATGACTTTGTGTACTTATGTTTAATGTTTCTTTGGGGTTGATTCTGGAAAAGAATTGCTGAAAAGTCATATAAATGGTGTGTTTTAATGTCACATTGCCTCCAAAAATGCTATACAAATATATACTCCCACTAGCGTGTATATCCATTTCCTAGTATTCTTTGTGATCCTAGTTAATTGTAATACTGTCTTTGTGATGTCAAACTTTTTAATATCAGCTATTTGTATGTTAGTGTAATTGCTTATTGTTTGTCCATTTTTGTACCAAATTAGGGTTTTTTAATGATTTGTAGGACCTCCATAGATAATAGGTATTAATATTTTTCCTGTGAGGTATGTCTAGTTAGCTGCATTCAGAATCTTGCCTTGACCATGTGTGATCTTGAGCAAGTTACTTAACTTTTCTAGACTTCAGCTTTATCATCTGGAAAATGAGGATGATATACATGGGTGGTTATATTAATAATCAAATTTAAAGCATTTGGATGGTGTAACCCCTGACACTTTACACGCATTGGCTATTCCTGCACCAGTACCCCACTGCATTAATCATTGTAGCCAGATGTTTCATTTGCGTACCTGATTGACTGCTGCTTTATCTTACCCTTTTTGTTTGTTTTTGTGTGGGGAGGCTATTCTAGGACACTTAGTCTTTAAGATGAACTTTAGTCTCTAGTTTATTGAGTTTGATTTTTCTTTAAAAAATTCTATTCAGAGTTTTATTGGATTTACACAAATAATATGTCCTGGGGAAAATTGACAATAATATGCACAGCATGATATGTGTATTTGCTAGGTCTTTTATTCTTTTAGCAAAGTTTTTATTAGGTTCTTGTTTGATTATTTTTACTAACCATCTTGATTTTATTTCTGAGTGCAAATTTTTATCCTGTAGTAGGTATGAGGTCGTTTACATTATTATAACCAGTTAATTCAACTGTCCTTTCTGATGATAATATAGTAAACCCGAGTTAATGTCCTACTTTTTCTGTGAATAAGGCTGGCTTTGCCACACTTTTTGAAGCACACACCAAGACAGGCTTACTCAGTCACAGGATTCTGGGACTTGATAACATGAGCCAGTTTCCTGGGAAGTCTGAGCTGGCAGACCTAACTTAAATCTCAGTCACAAAGTCCTCTTTGCCTGCTACATCACATCCTCATTTATTGGGTGTATAGTCTGTCCTGGGTACCACTCTCAGTACTTTGTGTACTTGACCTTGTTTAATCTGAATATTACTGTGTAAAGCAGAAATACCCAATTTATAGATGAAGGAACTGAGGCTAAGGTTAAGCAACTTATTTGAGGTCACATAGCTAAGTCATAGGTCAGGGGTTTAAACCCAGATCTGTTTACTTCTAAAGCACAATATTTTACTGCCTGTCTCTGATACAGGAATAGCGTGCTGATTTTCATGACTGACCGAAAGGCACAGAAGGTAACGTGATTACACAGATCATAAGGGGGAAACTACAGGTCTATGGGATTTAAAAGAAGAGAGAATAATATCTATGGTGTAAAGAGTGTTACGAAGAAGCAAGAGCCAGACTTGTGCAGTCCATCTTTGAACTTTTCCTGCTGGTTCCCTGTGAAGAGGTTTATGGAAAAAAGTGTCATCCCATGCTCAGACCAAGTGAGACTTGCTGGTACAGATAAGCAAACTAGCCCTTTAAAAAGCTCAAGAGAATCATGGAAACAGGCACGAATGAGAGGCCACAACATAAAAGAGTAGGGATTAATGGAAAAACTGATAGAGGCCCAGAATGTGTTTGCCTTTTTCCCATTCATTCCATAGAATGTATTTGTGTTTTCTACCTAGTCTATTTGTCAGCTAATAGGAACAAAAAACCTACCAGGCTCACAAAGATTTCATTGCTGACAAGTGTGCTATAGAATTAACTTGGGGGGCACTCCTTTCTTATCATCACCACCCCTCAAACCCTCGGGTAGCAAGTCAGTTTAATTCAGTAGACATTCTTTCATGATTTGTGTGATCCACTGCTGGAAATTTAGGACTATATATTAATAAGTATGGGTAGGATATTGTCTATACTCAATAATAGCTAACAGTGCTAAGTAGGGGCCAGGATCTGCTCTTGTGACCTGCCATACATAGTCCTCAATCTTGTGAGCTGGGTACTGGTGGTCCTTTTTTTTACAGGCAAGAAACAGGGACAGTTGTTAGTCACCACTCAACTAGCAAGCGAATGGGCCAGGATTCAAACCCAGGCAGTCTATGTAGAGTCTATGTAGGCTTTTAACTTTACATAATTTAATTATCTAAAGTGGGTTTTCTTAAGTGATACATGAAAAGTTCTCGAGTATATGAGGAGAAATTAACCTGAGGCAATCAAGAAAATAGCTGGCTTTGAGGAATAAATATGAATATAGTTTATGAAGTATTTACAAGTTTAAAGAACCATGTATTTAAAATCTTAAATTTGAATGACATAAAGGGGTTCAAAATAAGAGGCAGTTTTACTTCACCCTCCAGAGGAAGTTTGTATCCCTTATCTCAAATGCTTAGGACAAGAAGTGTTTCAGATTTTGGAATATTTTCATATACATAATGACATCTTGGGGAGGGGATCCAAGTTTAAACATGAAATTCATTTATGTTTTTTGTACACATGCTCTGGGGGTAATATATAATATTTTAAATAATTTTGTGTGTGAAATAAAGTATTGTCTGGTCCATCACATGAGGTCAGATGTGGAATTTTCCATTTGTGGTTTCATGTTGGCACTCAAGTTTCAGATGTTGGAGCATTTGGAGTTAGGGATTCTCAACCTGTATTTGCCTTCCAGCTCATGGGAAGAAGGAATGAGTGAAGAGAATACCTTTCTTTTAGGAGTATGAGCCATCAGTTGCATACTTCTGCTCATTGGCCAGCACCTAGTCACATAGCTGCAAGTAGGTCTGGGGAATGTCTTGCTAAAACCTGTTCTTGGTGAGGAAGAAGGGGAGAACTTACCTAGGGCACAGTAAGTGAATCTCCACAGGCTGCTAGGCCTCGGCTTGCCCCTGAGCAGGGCTATAACATCTACGTCTTTGTTAACAGCTACGAGGCTCAGTGCTCCATCTTTCTCACATTTTGACTTCATTTTTGGCTTCCAAGAATTAATTTTTCTGCTAATTCAGCTATGCATTTTTAAAGTGTTTTTTAAAATTGTTATTTTCAGGTGTTTTGTAGTGGGGCTGTGTTTTAGGAGTCCACCTACAGCTTTAAATAGAAGGCCTTATGACTTAAAGATCCATAACGGAGCTTGTTTTTGTGGATGTTTTTATAGGTGCATTAATAACAAAGATTCTTTCAAATCATTGTTTATATCTTCTCTATTAGCCAAACAAGGATTGATCTAAAAAACAATACTCTTATTTTTTTAGTAGCTTAGCCAAAAACAATAATGTACTGAGCATTTATTCCTTCTGGTCTCAAGAATTTCTCCTCCTCTATACCGTGTTTTACTTGCAGTTGGTTTAGAACGATCCTCCCTTTTTAAATCCTGATAATAAACATATTTTGTGGATACCTTTTATAATCCAGGGAGTGTCTGGCAAGTCGTTCTCCCTTGGCTGAGGAGCAGTGCAGTCTGCACTGTCCACAGTGGTAACCACTGACCACATGTGGCTACTGAGCACTGAAATATGGTAAGCGTGGTTAAGGAACTGAACTTTTAACTTTAATTCTTATCAATTTAAATTTAAAAACCGACACACCATTCAAATATTGGGCAACGTTTAAGTGTGTTTGGAACAACTTGAGTTTATGAGTCGACATTTTCAGTTGTAAAATTTATAAAATCTGAAAGCAAATTCAGTTTCAAAGGAAATTTAGCGTTGAAATGGGAAATTCTTTAAGTATAAAATTCACACTGGATTTTGAAGACAGTATGAAAAATGCATAATGTTAATGTTTTTGTGTTGACGTGTTGAAATATATTAAGTATATTTCAAAATGTTTATATTTCCTTTACTTGTTTTAATGTGGTTAGTTAAAACTTATTTCTTTATTTTATTTTTTTGAGATAGGGGGTCTTGTTACGTTGCCCAGGCTGATCTTGAACCCCTGGGCTCAAGTAATCTTTCTACCTTAGCCTCCCAAGTAGCTAGGATTATAGGTGCACACCATCACACCGGGCTAGTATAAAATTTAAAGTTATCTATGTGGCTCACATTATATTTCTATTAGACCATGCTGCTTTAGATGGTGCAGACCATGGTTCTGGGACCAAACATGGCTTATATGTCTAAAAGAGAAATAATTTACAGGTAATTTAATTTGCTTCTTTTTGCCTCTTATGTCAGTTGTTAAAGCAGTTCCGTCCTGGTATCCCTGCTTTCTTTGTCTACCCTTGTTCATTATCAGAGTTCTTACAGTTATCTTCACAAACAGGATTATGTCAAGCCCATACTCACTGGTGCTCTGTATTCCAAACTCTTTTTCGTAACATACAAAGCCCCTCACAGTCTGGCCTCTACTTTTACCAGTCCCTTCTGACGCTTTCCCACACCAAGGCCATTCCCGAACACTGTGCTCTTTCACACCAGGGGCTGTTTCTTTTGTCTGGAGTAAATGTAAGCCCTTCACCATCATCTTTCCTCATCCTTCTCTAACTACCCCCAACAAAGTTAGTTTGTATCTCTTCACTCTGGTTGGACTTTGGACCTTCTAATACAGGCTTACCAAGCTATATTTTTATTATTTGGTGGTATCTTTGTCTCCCATATTAGGCTGTGTAATTAATTCCCGGACAGGAGCCCTGTCTTGTTTTAGTTTGGGTTTGTTTCTGTATCCTCAATGCTTACCATCTGACTGGATTCTATTAATGTTTATTAATTAAATAATCAATGCTGTTGGAAAAGGGTCACTTCAGTGACCCTCCCTGCTGATCCTTTTCCATATAAAAGCCTTGGAATCATGCTGCTAGGTAAAATCTCAGCTATATCACTTGGTGGCTGTAGGACCTTAGGCAAATTATTTAACATCTTTGTGCCTCATTAGTAAAACGAAGATAAGGGTCCATCTTATAGGTTGACTGTGAAGATTGAAATGGGTTAGCATATGTAAGGTGCTAAATATGTACCTGGTGTAAGCTAAGATGCAATTAATATTAACTATTGTCATAATATAGTCTAAACGATTTTTCTCTTTCAGGCCACAAATCAGAGGTTTTAACTGGATTTCGAAAACCCAGTGTTACAGAAACCAATGAAGTAGGAAGAAAACTCCAGTTCTGAGCAGTCCTTGAATCAACAAACATCTACCTTTAAGGAACTTCTAATTCTCATTTCGTAAATCTTATTATTTAGGAAAAGCACTTTAAGCTTAGCATAGGTTTGGTCAAGACGTTTAGTAAGGAAGGAAATAAAACTTGCCTTTGATGTTTCAGGACAATCTAATGGCTCCTATACCAGATCCTGAGAGTATTTAGAGGAATTGGGAAGCAGACCACTAATTCAATGTATAGAAGGCACTGGCAAAAAACTCAAGGAATAGGAAAAGTCGGTGCAAAATAAAATTGACCAAGTATAGTGAATTAAATACTTTTAAATTCCAATTATGCAACTCACTTTAAAAAAAAAACATTTTATTGAGATATAATTCACATACCATTACAGTTCACCCATTTGAAGTAAAATTCAGTAGTTTTTAGTGTATTCACAAAGTCGTACAATATTATCACAGTCTAGTTTTAATTAAAACAAATATTTTTTTGGATTGCCTGAGCTCAGGAGTTTGAAACCAGCCTGGGCAACATGGTAAAACCCCATCTCTACTACAAATACAGAAGATTAGCCGGGCATGGTGGCACGTGCCTGTAATCCCAGCTACTCGAGAGGCTGAGGCATGAGAATCGCTTGAACCTGGGAGGTGGAGGTTGCAGAGATGTGGAGATTGCGCCATTGCACTCCAGCCTGGGCAACAGGGCGAGATTCTATCTCAAAAAAAAAAAAATTTTTTTTTTAGAGATACTCTGTCACCCAGGCTGCAGTGCAGTGTGGTGACCATAGCTCACTGCTGCCTCCAACTCCTGGGCTCAAGCAGTCCTCCTCCATCTCCCTCCCAGCTAGCTGGAACTACAGACACGTGCCATCATACCTGGTCCATTTTTTTTTTTCAGATGGGGTCTCTATGTTCCCCAGGCTGATCTCGAACTCCTGGCCTCTAATGATCCTCCCACTTTGGCCTCCCAAAGGGCTGGCATTACAGGCATGAGCCACCATTCCTGGCCTCAGTCTAGTTTTAGAATATTTTTGTCACACTGCCCTCCCCCGCCAAAAAAAACCCCATAAGAACATTTTGTCACTCCTTATTCCACCCTAAACCCTAGGTAATCACTTTTTGCCTCTCTAGCCTGTTCTGGAATGTTCTGGATTATTTTATATAAATGTGGCCATCTTCTTTGACTTTGCATAATGTTTTCAAGGGCCATCCATATTGTAGCATGTATGAGTAGTACTTCATTCCCTTCTATTGTCATATATATATATGTGTGTGTGTGTGTGTGTGTGTGTGTATATGTGTGTGTGTGTGTATATATATATATATATTTTTTTTTTTTTTTTCTTGAGATGGAGTATTACCCTGTCACCACCCAGGCTGAAAATGCAGTGGCGCAATCTTGGCTTATTGCAATCTCCACCTCCCAGTTCAAGCAATTCTCCTGCCTCAGCCTCTCAAGTAGCTGAGACTACAGGCACACTCCGCCACACCCAGCTAATGTTTTGTATTTTAGGTTTCACCTTGTTGCCCAGGCTGGTCTCAAACTCTTAAGCTCAGGCAATCTGCCTGCTTCGGCCTCCCAAAGTGCTAGGATTGCAGGTGTGAGCCACTGCACCCGGCCTCTTGTCAAATAATATGCGATTGTGTGGATATAACACATTTTATTTATTCATGCATCAGTTGATGAACATCTGTGTTTCCATTTTTTGGCTATTGAGTATTACTACTATGAGTATGCATGGGCAGATTTTTGTGTCAATGTATGATTCTGATTATCTTGGGGTGTATACTTAGAAGCGGAGTTGCTAGGTCATATGGTAACTCTACATTTAACACTTTGAAGAACTGCCAAACTTTTCCAAAGTTGCTGCACCATTTTACATTCTTACCATCAATGTATGAGGGTTCCATTTCCTTTACTGTCTGTCTTGTTTACTGTAGCCATCCTAGTGGGCATGAAGTAGTATCTTCTTGTGCTTTTGATTTGCATTTCCCTAATGACTAACGTTGAACATCTTATTCACATGCTTATTGTCCATTTGCATATTATGCAACTCAGTCTTACGCATGCATCATTTCTATGTTCATCGAATTAGCCAACAAATATTTGTGAGCAACTATTAAGTGTCATTTTTTTAAGTGTTGGAATAGGTAAGTAAACACACCAAACAAAAATTCCAGGTCAGGCGCAGTGGCTCACGCCTGTAATCCCAGCAGTTTGGGAGGCCCAGGCTGGTGGATCAGTTGAGCTCTGAAGTTCAAGACCAGCCTGGGCAACATGGTGAAAGCCTGTCTCTACAAAAAATACAGAAATAAGCTGGGAGTGTCGGCGCCCTCCTGTAGTCCCAGCTACTCCGGAGGCTGAGGTGGGAAGATCGCTTGAGTCTAAGAATTCGAGGCTGCAGTGAGCCAAGATCACACCACTGCACTCCAGCTTGGGTGACAAAGTGAGACCCTATCTCAAAGAAAACAAAAATCCAGCCCTCTAGTTGGGGGACATTCAACTAGAACATGTATTCTAGTTGGGGGACATAGGCAATATATAAGATAAACACGTTAAACATACAGACTGTTAGGGAATGATAGTACTACGGGAAGAGAAAGAGAAGGATAGAGCCTGCTGGAGGTGAAGCTTAAAAGTTTAAATAAAGGAGCTAGAGAAGGTCTTGCTGAGAAGATGGTGGTTGAGTAAAGACAGGTGACCATAAGGGAGGAAGGCATGCAGAGACAAGGAGAAAAGAGGCCCAAAAAATAGCAGATGAGAGCAGAGAGGTAAATGTGATCAGATTGCACAGACCCTTGGGTGCTTTGATGAGAAATTTGGCTTTCACTGTGAGACCCTGTCTTTGGAGGATTTGTATGGCGAGATAACGTGATCTGGCCCCATCTTAACAGGATGTGGAGATGGATGTGCACCAGTGTGAGGGGTACTGGTTGCCTCAATGACTCAGGACCAGGGATGCTAAACATTTTGCAACAGAGAACAATCTTCCATAAAGTGTGAATTTAGAAGCCAAACACCACAGCAAGAAAAAGAAACAGGCCATGAGTTGAGAGGCGATTCCTGCAATTCAGGTGAGAAGTGAGGGTGATTCTGCTGCCAGAAAAGGGCTCTTGATCCAGACTCCAAGAAAAGATTCTTGGATCTTGTGTAGGAAGGAATTCAAGGTGAGTTGCAGAGTGCAATGAGAAGGGTTGATTTTAAAATCAACTCCATCTTAAAACCAGTAAGGCATACTCCTTATTGTAGCATGTATGAGTAGTACTTCATTCCCTTCTATTGTCATATATATGTGTGTGTGTGTGTATATATACACACACATATATATATATATATATATATTTTTTTTTTTTTGAGATGGAGTATTATCCTGTCACCACCCAGGCTGAAATGCAGTGGCGCAATCTTGGCTTATTGCAATCTCCATCTCCCAGTTCAAGCAATAGTTTCTTGAAAGCTACTCAGATACAGAGTAGGGCATCCTCAGGAGGCAAGAGGAGGAGCATGCCATCTTCGTTTTAAACTTTTCTTATATAAGGGTCTTATCTATGTAAAAGCTAAGCGGATTTACGTCTATGTGTGAGTAGGCTGACAGCATGACAAAATTGATTTAAAGAAAGTTATTCTTGGCATTTTTGTGCATAAATACATCAACACATGGCTACGTCTTAAAAGTATATATTGTTATGCAATATTGGGACATCAATATTCTGCTGTCATGGCTGTTTGTCCTTGCAGGCATTCCTAAACTGCGTCCTTACCTGTAAACATCTTTGTTTGTTTGTTTGTTTGTTTGAGACTGAGTCTTGCTCTGTTGCCCAGGCTGGAGTAGAGTGGTGCAATCTTGGCTCACTGCAACATCTGCCTCCCAGGTTCAAGCAATTTTCCTGCCTCAGACTCCTGAGCAGCTGGGATTACAGGTGCTCACCACCACACCTGGCTAATTTTTGTATTTTTAGTAGAGACAGGGTTTCACCATGTTGCCTGGGCTGGTCTCAAACTCCTGACCTCCAGTGATCTGCCTGCCTGGGCCTTCCAAAGTGCTGGGATTACAGGTGTGAGCCACCATGCCTGGCCTTTAGCTGTAAACATCTTATGACCATGGGTCATCACTGGCAAAGAAGTCTGCCTTTGTGTGTGTGTGTTTCCCTCAGTGCTTTGCCCCAGGGGCAGGCCTCAGTGGCTGATCAGTGCGATTCACATGGCTAAAATTCCAACAGAAACTTCTCAGTAAGTGCCAGGCACAATGGTTTACACCTGTAATCCCAGCACTTTGCATTTTGGGAGACCAAGGTGAGAAGATTGCTGGAGCCCAGGAGGCCAAGATTAGCCTGGGCAAAATGGCAAAACCCTGTTTCTATAAAAAAATTAAAAATGAACTGGCTGTGGTGGCACACGACTGTAGTCCCAACTACTTGTGAGGTTCGGGTGAAAGGATTGCTTGAAACTAGGAGGTCGAGACTGTGGTGAGCCATGATTGTACTACTGCACAGTAGCCTGGGAGACAGAGGAAGACTTTGCCTCACACACACACACAAAAGAAACGTTTCAGTCTTTCTGACTATGGGAAATTGAGCAAAAGGGCCCCTGTAGACTACAGAGAGTGTATGTGTGGTAGGGGAGATTTGAGAGGGGAAAAAGCCAGAGAAAGGAATTCCATAATCGGTATAAGCCTCAGATTAACCCTAAACCATGCATGTGCAGGGCAGACCCAAACCAGGTTAGCAAGTGCCTAGAGAACTGAACAGAGGCTTGAATCACTGAAGGTGAAACAGAGCTTATGGTCTGAATTTAACCAGGGCAATTGTATGCTAGAACAAAAACATCAGCATTCTCTCTAAAGGATTAGAACAGAACCCAGAGTTTATATGACATAACATGGACAATGTTCCTAGGACAGAGTACAAACTTTTATGACCTACAGAGAACGAAGAAAATACGACCCATCCCCAAGAGAAAAGATAACCCTGAGATGCTCAGTGAAGTGAAAAAAAGAAAAAAAAAAAACCACAAAAACCAATCCAAGAAATCTCAGTGGAGAAATAAAAACTACAATGAAGAACTAAATGAATATTTTAGAACTAAAAACAATGATATCTGTAATAAAATTTTACTGTGGAGTTCGGGCATGGTGGCTCACGCCTGTAATCCAGCACTTTGAGAGACCAAGGCGGGCAGATTATCTGAGGTCAGGAGTTTGAGACCAGCCTGGACAACATGGTGAAACCCCGTCTCTACAAAAAACAACAACAACAACAACAAAAATTAGCTGGGTATGGTAGCAGGCGCCTGTAATCCCAGCTACTCTGGAGGCTGAGGCAGGAGAATTGCTTGAGTCAGGGAGGCTGAGGCTGCATGCGGTAAGCCGAGATCACACCATTGCACTCCAGGCTGGGTGACAAGAGTGAGACTTCATCTCAAAAAAGAAAAAAAAAAATGTATATATATATACACACACACACACACATATACACACACACACACAAATTACCAGAGAAAATCAATAACAAAATGAAAATGATAGAGGAGTCAGTGAACTTGAAGATCAATAAATAGGATCTGAACTGTGAGAAAAATGACTGAAAGAATGAATATAGTTTTAAGGACCTATGGTGTAATATCAAAAAAATCTAACATTTGTGTAATAAGAACACCAGGCTTAGAGTTAAAGATTGGGTCAAAGACAACATTTAAAGACATAGTAGCCAGATACTGTCTAAATTTGGTGAAAGGCATACATTTACAGATTCAAAAAAAATCACCAAACTCCAAGCAGAATAAGTTTAAAGACATCATAAACTGCATAGGACTAAAGATAAAAATTCTAAGTCACTATAGAAAAATAACCAATTGCACAGAGTGGGGGGGTGGGGCTGGGGGGCGGGGAACTATTTGAATAATCATGGATTTCACATTTGAAACCATGAAAGACAGTGACTCAGCATCTTTAAAGTGCTAAAAGAAAACAACTATTAATCCAGAATTCTGTACGTAGTAAAAATATACTTTTAGGAATGAAAATGAATAGAAACTTTGTCAGATAGAGAAAAACATAAAGAATTTGTCTTCAGAAGACCTCTGTAAGAAATGCTAAAGAGATTTCTTGAGGTTGAAAGAAAATGATACAAGATGGAATTTTGGATCCTATTAACTTCTTTAAAACACATATGACTAAAACCTAAGTTATGACATTGTCAGGTAGGGTTTTCAAGATATGTTGATGTAGTACTTATGGTAACTCCTGACATAAAGAGTATTTGGCAGAGAGGAAAGGGACCTCCGTGGTTGAAACGTTTTAACAATTTATGAACCCCAAGTAGTTTTGAAAGTTTAAGTACATATATTGTAATTCCTAGAACAATTACCACCCCATAAGCACACAAAGAGATATAGCCAAAAGGTCAACAGAGGCTGGTCCGGAGGCCAAGGCAGATCATTTGAGGTCGGAAGGTCCAGACCAGCCTGGCCAACTTGGCAAAACTCTGTCTCTACTAAAAAAAAAAAAAAAAAAAAAAGAAAGGTTGGGCATGGTGTTGCAAGCCTGTAATCCCAGCTGCTGGGGAGGCTGAGGCAGGAGAATCACTTGAACCCAGGAGGTGGAGATTGTAGTGAGCTGAGATCAGTGGCTTGGATGACAGAGCGAGACTCCACATCAAAAAAAAAAAAGTTCAATAGAGGAATTAAAATGAAATGTTAAATATGTTCAAATAATTTAAGAGAGGAGAGAGACCAGGTGTGGTGGCTCAGGCCTATAATCCCCGCGCTTTGGGAGGCCAAGCAGGGTGGATCACTTCAGGTCAGGAGTTTGAAACCAGCCTGGCCAACATGGTGAAACCCTATCTCTACTAAAAATACAAAACAATCAGCTGGCATGGTGGTGGGCACCTGTAATCTCAGCTACTTGGGAGGCTAAGGCAGGAGAACTGCTTGAACCCGGGAGGTGGAGGTTGCGGTGAGATGAGATGCACCACTGCAGTCTAGGCTGGGTTACAGAGGAAGACTCTGCTTCAGAAAAAAAAAAAAAAAGAGGGGAGAAAGTGGGAACACAACTTTTGGGGGTGAAGTAAATGCCTGCTTTACTGATTGTTATTATTTCATAGGTGAGCAGGTATGCTTGTCAGATTAAGTATGTGTGGCTTATTGTACACAAATTTTACCTCAAACATGTTTGAAAAGAGAGACACAGGGAAGAAGGAAACTGAGCCAGCAAGTAAAGGCAGTCCTTTGAGAAGATTGTTGAAAACTGGGGTAAGAAATGCCAGGAAAAAATCAGAATGAAGTGCTTTGTATTTTTATTTTTTTAAGATGCAAGAAATATGGCATGTTTGTATGCTGATATAAAAGACCCAGTGGAGAAGGGAAAATTGGTGATGCCAGAGAGAGAGAAGAGAATTGTTGGAGTGACATCCTTGGATAAGTGAGGGAAGGTGGGATCTTTAAAATGGGACAAGTCTGGGACTGTGCACGGTGGCTCATGCCTTAATGCCAGCACTTTGGGAGGCCAAGGTGGGTGGCTCACTTGAGGTCAGGAGTTCGAGACCAGCCTGGGCAACATGACAAAACCCCATTTCTACTAAAAATACAAAAATTAACTGGATGTGGTGATGCATGCCTGTAATCCCAGCTTCTCAGGAGGCTGAGGCAGGAGAATCGCTTGAACCCAGGAGGCGGAGGTTGTAGTGAGCCGAGACTGTGTCATTGCACTCCAGCCTGGGCAACAGAGTGAGACTCTGTCTAAAAAAAAGGCGAGGGGTGGGCAGACAAGTTGAAGTAAGAGCAGAGACATAATAATAGAAGAAAGTGTGGAGTTCATGGGCACAGATGCTAGAAGGTGGGAGATGGGCGGGTGGAAGCTTGTAAAAGCAAATAGTGGTGACGCAAGTGGAGATGGGGAAGTTTGAGGAGAGAGAAGATATGAAATAGTTACCCTGGCACAGTGTAGCTGGCCAAGCAATACCCTGACATGCTCTTGAGGTTGGCAGTCATGAATTCAATGAGCCCAGTCAGTAGAGCTGGGCATTTTTCTTCTCCATATTGAGATGTGCAGATCTCAGCATGTAGATGGAAGAGACTCAGATTAAATCAGGTTTCAGTTTTTGCCAAACAGAAGCAAAGAAGCGGGAGAAGGACGAGTGTTTGGGAGATGACGGCATTCAAACTGGCCGAGGGGGAACACGCAGAATCGAGGGACAGTGAACTAGCTGTACACTCAGTGGGTTTTAGGTCTCACAGGGTTGGAAGGATCACTGGATTTGATATTAGAAGGAATGTGCTGGAAAGGTAGATGCTGTTGTAGAGTGTGATGATTGAATGAGGTTGGGGAGGGGCTTTCCAGTTACTGATCATGATAATGTCCAGAGCTGTGCTTTCCAAAGCAATAGCCACTGGCCTTGGGTGGCTGAGATTAATGAAAAGTAAATCAAATGAAAATTTCAGTTCCTCCGTCACACTATCCACATTTTGTTTTTTTAAGATGGGGTTTCACCATGTTTGCCAGGCTGGCCTCGAACTCCTGATCTCAAGTGATCTACCCACATTGGCCTCCCAAAGTGCTGGGATTACAGGCATGAGCCAGCACGCCTGGCCTAGCCACATTTTTTTTTTTTTTTGAGACAGAGTTTTGCTCTTGCCCAGGCTGGAGTGCGATGGCATGATCTTGGCTCACCAAAACTGCTGCCTCCTGGGTTCAAGCGATTCTCCCGCCTCAGTCTCCCAGGTAGCTGGGATTACAGGCATGCGCCACCATGTTTGGCTAATTTTGTATTTTTAGTAAAAACGGGTTTTCTCCATGTTGGTCAGGCTGGTTTCAAACTCCCGACCTCAGGTGATCCACCCACCTCGGCCTCCCAAAATGCTGAGATTAGAGGCATGAGCCACCGTGCCTGGCCACACAAGCCACATTTTAAAAGCCTACGACAAGCAGCTACCACATTGAATGGTACACAGATTTAGAACATTTCCATCATCATGGACAGCTTTATTGGACAGTGCTGGGCACATGACCAGGGGAGTGAATGCTAAAGTAGGCTGAAGGTCAAAGTCAACAGAGGAAAGAAAGAAAACAGCCTGCAAGCAGCAATGAAGACCAAGAAGGACACTGACACCATCGCCTGGCCAGGAGTGTGAGCCACGTGAGAGGAGGCAGCAACTCTGTGAGGAGGCTGCAAGGGGAGCAGGGTCCTCAGGGGAGAAGTGGGTTTCGGAGATGAGTTTGAGGATATAGGGCACTTTGCTGATGACTGACCTGGTGTCACGGAGAACACAGGATTCAAAGATTGGTGGTGCAGGGGGATTAGATGAGAGAGATCCATGTGCCAAGGCTTACAGAATCTGGATGTAGGAAAGTCATGGTAAATGGGGAATCCTGGAGTTCTTTGGACATAAAGGTACCTTTGACATAAAGGTAAAGGATGTAGTGAGCCTACTTCTGATGGCATCATGGCTGTGGGGCCGAGTGGCAGATGGGTTGGGAATCTTGCCTGGAGCATGCAGAGTTCCAGTGCCTCCTTTTGGGAATTACCAGTGGAGATTTGGGGCTTCAGGCAAAACTGTTCTAATACTGAGTCTATGGGGCTCCCTATTGACTCTTGCAGATGGGAACTTGGACCAAATCTACGGTTTATTTCATGGTGAAAAATGTGTTATATGGGCTGGCCGCAGTGGCTAACACCTGTAATCCCAGCACTTTGGGAGGCTGAGGTGAGCAGATCACGAAGTCAGTTCAGCCTGGCCAACATAGTGAAACCCTATCTCTACTAAAAATGCAAACATTAGCTGGGTGTGGTGGTGGGTGCCTGTAGTCCCAGCTACTCGAGGGGCTGAGGCAGGAAAATCACTTGAACCTGGGGGGCGGAGGTTGCAGTGAGCTGAGATCATGCCACTGCATTCGAGCCTGGGTGACAGAGTGAAACTCCTTCTTGGAAAAAAAAGTGTTATTTTATATCTGATCTACACAAAATAAGGAAATATAAGTTGGAAAATAAGTATAGGTACAAATTAACATAATAAGCATATAATATATAATCACATAAAATAAGTATAATAATCATAATATAGTTCTAAATTATGAGGAATGATGATGAATACTTGTGAAACCACCATTTGATTTAGGAATCAGAACATGATCAATATTGTTGAAGGTACCTAACTTCAGAAAAGTAACCACTATCTTAATTTCGTTATCATTTTTTCCTTGATGTATGAAAAATGGTTGTATCACATATGCATATTTCCCTAAACATTTCATTTTGCTTGGTTCTTGGTGTTAACAAATGGTGTATTATATGTAGTCTTCTGCAGATTGCTTATTGGCACTCGATATTATATGTCCAAGAGTCAGCCATGTTATATCAATGTGTTGCTCACACGTTTTCACTACTGTGTAATGATTCATGTGAATACTGAACTATATGGTCTCCTGAAAGTGGGCATTTTGTTGATTCTACATTGTTTTCCATTATGAACAAATGATTGTCATAGGCATTTCTGCACAGGGTTCCGGGCACATCATGTGAGAGGTTCTCCAGGACAGTAGATTTTCAAACTGTAGTTCACAGTCCATTAGTAAGTCATGAAAATAAATTTAGTAGAATGCAAACAGCATCCATAAAAGAAGCAGAGGAGGGAGAAGAAGTTGGGTGGCGAGCTGGGTTTCAACCAGAAAGGACAACCTTGACAATAACCAGAATGGTGAACAGAGACGGAAAAAGAGAGATTCTTTACAGTTCCCTATGCCTTTTGGAAAACATGGAGCTGTTCCTTTTTTTTATTTTTTATTTTTTATTTTTTTTTATTTTTTGAAAGAAAGGAAAAGAGAGGAAAGAAAGTGAGAGTGAAAGAAAGAAAAAAAAAGAATGTACGAGAAAGAAAGAGGAAGAAAAAGAGGGAGAGAGAACAGGATTCTTGTTCTACTGCCCAGGCTAGAATGCAGTCTAAAAATGGGTATTAAAAACCTCTATTATGCCAATAATTGTGTTTAACAATGGAGACAGGAAGGAAT